>JAIVFH010000108.1:0-109025 GCA_025765595.1 Obelidium mucronatum | reverse complement strand
CCCTAACCCTAACCCTAACCTACCTAACTCTAACCCTAACCCTAGCCCTAACCCTAACCCTAATCCTAACCTTAGCCCTAATCCTAATCCTAACCCTAACCCTTTTGGTGAAATTGCCAATAAGCGTCGTTTTGATAAAAAAAAAAACGCGTCCCTAAAATATTAAAGAAAAAAACATCCAACAAACTCCATCAACCAACTCGCTGACTCAGGCAGTCAATCATTTGGGGCTTCTTGCACCAGCTTGGTTTGGGGCTTCGTGCACCGACTGCTTGAGTCAATCTATGCGCCAACTTGGTTCGGGGCTTCGTGCACCTTCGTCGAGTCAATCATTTGGGGCTTCTTGCACCAGCTTGGTTTGGGGCTTCGTGCACCGACTTGACGGGCCATTTCTGGCACAGGTAAGTTTCATGTCTTCGTCAAATTCCTACCCAGCCAAATTCCTCTCTTCAAGTAAACCGCGTGACAACATCTGCATTTAACATCATAATTATTAGGCTCCTTCTGGATGCAAATATTTGTATAACTAGGACTCATATTCAAACCTAATGCATGCGTCCCTAACAAAGTACGTGTCTCTCCTATTTACTTAACTAGTATAAACGATTGTTTTTTCATTTTTCAGAGAGTTTGATTCTTTGAATAGAGGTCGGAAAGTTGAATAAAAAATAAATGCATAATGGTAACATTTCGCGCTTAACCTACAGCGAGTGGCGTGCCAAGTGCTCGCGTAATACGCAGAAGTAGTCCGTATGAAATGTTGTCTGTCGATGTTACTTGAAGTATTGTACTCGCGGCTACTACTCTTCGCGTCCTCATGACCCTAACCCTCTGGCCACGATTTCACTCTACGATAGATACTCCACGCATTTTCTATTTCAGGATTTTCGTTGGGAAATCGACCCTTCCAGAATTTCCAAAAATGGGCAAAGGCAAAGGGCAAGGAAAAGGGTCGCCAAAGTCCCTCGAGAGCGGAACGGAAAGGTCGCCGCTATTACAACACGGCTCTGGTAAGCACTTGTAACCCTTTATTTTGGAATCAATGCTTAACTCTTGTGCCTGTCTTGTGCCTGCACAACTTCAGGCCCATCGACAGCTGTGCCACAACAGTCGCCATCTATCAAAGCATACATAACAAAGCCAAACGTTTCTTCAATCACATACGAAGGTCTAGCTTCTGCGATTAAACCAGACAATGAAATCAGCAGCTTGACAAACGCAAAAGTCAAGCGGTTTTATGAAGATCAAAATGAGCTTATCGAGCAACTACTTAAACCTGTAGATGAGGAAGATGTAGAGGACGAATCCAAAAACCTTATTAAGGTGACGGTTGATTTTGGGTTTCACTTCATTTCAAACCTTTCCTCACTCAGGTTCAAATTGCATTGTACACCTCCTTGTACGCAAACATTCTGCTTTTCGCGCTACAACTGTTTGCAGCGATTTCTTCAGGATCTTTGGCTCTTTTCGCTACAATGGCCGATGCCTTCATGGATCTTGCGTCGTCCGTGGTCCTTGTCATAGCAACCGTTCAAGCAGCAGACAAAAACCTTCAGCACTATCCAGCTGGAAAAAAACGATTTGAGACCGCCGCGATTGTGGTTTTTAGTTGTATTATGGGGTCGCTTTCAATCGAGCTTATTATTGAAGGTGTAAAGGCGCTTATTGGAGGTGAACATGAAACGGATTTAAACGCCTTGAACATGTCGTGCATTGCGGTAGCTGTAGGTGAGCCGAAGAAAAAATATTGGCGCCATTTCAAGTGATGAAGAACCATTGCGACTTGAACCACAGGAATCAAGACCCTCCTCTTTCTTTACTGCTACGCTCTCAGAAAGTATCCAACAGCAATGATCTTGGCTCAAGATCATAGAAACGATGTGATACTCAACATTACAGGAATTATTTTGTCGCTTGTTGGAAACAAAGTCATTTGGTGGATGGACCCCGTTGGTGGTATTTTAATTGCCATCTGGATTCTCGTCAACTGGGGAGAAACCGCAGTCGGTGAGTCAAAGAATCATTGTTTTTTTTCTTGAATTGGTCTAACTCGCATACAGAACATATTCAAATGTTTATTGGGAAATCTGCGTCGCGGGTATTTTTGAATCGTCTCACTTTCATCTCAATGACGCATGATGCTGAAATCCTTTTGGTCGATACCGTTCGAGCGTATTCTTCAGGAGCTGGGTATTTTGTAGAAATTGACGTGGTTATGGACAGAGCAACCCCGTTGGAAAAGTCTCATGATATTGCTGAAGCACTTCAAATCAAGATTGAAAAGCTTCCCGAAGTGGAACGGGCGTTTGTTCATGTGGATTACGAAACAACACACAAGCCAGAACATTCAAATTAGCAAATAATAATAATAACGTGTTGGTATTTTTTTCGAAAACTGGCTGATTTTATTACAACATACAAGAACAAAAGAGGCTGCCGGGTTACACGTCGCAGTCTACTTTACAGGACTGGACACATTTTGAAATCACTACACTTCCACTCTGTGATGACCATCGTTCCTGTATGAATGCAAATGTGGAAGTTAAGTACACCACTTCAGATATAAACCAAGGAGTTTTGCGTGGCCCTAACCAGAAATGATAATTGCTCCCTTTTCAAATCATCCACAACTTGGCCTACGATCCTTGCATCTTCCAAATGACCCAAGTCAAGGCACGCTTGAACTAGCCGCTCTTTTAACGATATAATTCTGTCCCTGTTTTTGACTTTGCATGACATTCCTGTTGGACCTGTCGGAGCAGTCGTGCAAGCCACAATCTGCGTTACGCAATCACTTCCTACGTCCTGAAATACCTAGTTAGAGGACAGAAATCATAAACAGAAGCAAAAAATAAAGGCTTAATACCAGCAGGAGGTCACAGAGCTCATCTATTAGAGAATCGGCGTGGGATAGCGACGGGATTATCTTGAGGATTGTTTGAGCAGACTGGGCATTGACAAAGTGGGGAGAGTTCGGTGGAAGAGAGATTGCTGGTGGGGGTAGCTGATTCAGAGGGAGCGACTTGATTTGATGGGGTTGTTGGTGAAACATCTCAGGGGAACCTCCTATCAGGCTCAAAAGAGTAGATCGTAAGAGCGCCACTTCCTGTTCCAAAGCCAAGTTCCGCTGTTCTGAAGACACTAACGCATCCTGCAGTACAAATACATCACTTGTGCAGGCGGGGGTGGGTGTTGTTGCGACTGTAGTTGGAGTGGTTGGGGTGTTTGAAGTGGCTCGCTCCTTTTCCTTCTTCCGCTCTTTGAAAGCTTTCTGAGCTTTCCGTAACTGAGCTCTTCGGATTTCTTTTGCTTCGTTGGCGTCATTTGTTGTTCGAGGCCGACCACGTTTTCGGGTTGCTGTGTCCATTTTATAAAAAAATAACTCTTGCAAAGTCCATTATTAATATTTTGAAATAGAGGATCCTAACCCATTTTTCAATCCTCAATATCGAATACCCATCCATTCAAAAGTCTCATTCGCCACGCGTGCGAATCCGAGCTTATCAACCATTAGCCGACGGCTTGCAATATTGCTGTCCAACACATAACAATATGGTCGCAAATTCAAGCTGCCCCCTTTCGAAGATTCAATCTGGTTCCATTGGCTGCTTACATATTCTCTATAAGCAATGACCAGCGATGTCAGAGCTCTAGTAGCGAGGCCCTTCTTCATATGAGTGTCAATTGTACCAGCAAGTCCGACTGAATAATTCAAATGAACGAGCACCCATGAAACGGCAGCCATTGTTTCTGTCCCTGTGTCGCTATCCACATTAATTTGCCTAACACAACGACTCAAACTTCTCAAATGCGGGTCTCCCAAAACCGTGTCGTAATATTCGTCCCGGTACCCCACAGTACTATTTGCTTTAATAACTGCTACATCTTCTCTCGTCAATCTGTCCATCATGAACTTACTTCCCGAATCATCCACCCACACATCGCCAACAGATGTCCCATCAATACCTTTCACAACAACATCCTCGCCCAAAACATACATTCCATATTTGTGCTCGCTATCGTCCCACTCAGTTCCACGTTTCACGATCTTTACAGCGTCGGAGTACATAGTCTCCCAGCCACTGATGATGATATGTGGATGCTCCTCTGTCTTGGACAGCGCGTTGACGCCCGCCAGCAGCGTGCGGACAGTCTCCTCGCAGCTCGCGCCAGCGGCAAACCACGGGAAGACTTCGAACAGATCGACGTACTGCAAGACGCCCGCCACGGCCACCACGTCCAGCGCGTCCAGGGCGGCCAGGGTATCCAGGGCTGCGGCGGGCTCGGCTGGCGCGGCGGCGCGCACAACCAGCACAAGGTGCGGCTGCTCGCGGGCGTAGTCCTTCGGGGTTAGAGAGTCTTTGGCCGCCAGCAGCCGGAACAAAGTCCCGCCCAGTCCGCTCGGGAACGTGTCGCCGCGCTGCTGCTGACTCAGCCACGCGAGCAGCGTCGCGATGCCCGGCGGCGTCGGCGCCACGCAAACTGTGTGCATTTCAAATCCAATGTCAATTTACACAAACGTGTGTTTATTCGAAACAAGAACTTTCATTCAATTACAGCCTGTTGCTTTACTTGCTCAATGTCTTCCAGAAGCCGCTGCACATCCTTAATCAGCTGTTTGCGTGCTTCTCTAACTGCAGCTACACCATTGCTCTCCACAGAATCCGCGCGAAGCAGTGTCTTGGTCAGCTTTTCCTCCACTTCCAAAAGCGGCCTATTTCCTTTTGCTCCCACAACAAGCTTTGCGCGTTTCTGGGTTCACTTGCAGCGTCTTCCGCAAGTCATCAAGGCGTGACCTCCAACTAACCATCCTCCGTTTCGATAGGGAACTCGGCCCGGAAGTCCCGCACCAAATCTTGTATTTGCTTCAAGTGTGACTGAGTTTCACTTTCAGACTCGATGGATTCTGGTTGCAGTGGCTGTTCACATGTTTCCATCATGAGGTCGTCACAGTTGTTAGACTCGTTACTTGCAAAGAGAGGCGCCACGCTTTCTAACCCGGCATCTGAGTCCGAGTCGGAAGAATCCAATGCTGTCAGTTGTTGCACCACCACAAGGAGATTCGGCATCGTTATTCATAAGAGTTTCAGAGGACTCATCTTTGGCCATCACTTCGTCTGCGTAACGGATCGGGATCGTTCTAGTAGCTGAAGGTCCTCGGTACAAGCTCAATAGTTGATTGAACGTCTTCATTCAGAGTCAGACATTGTGTCCATCGCGTTGGGGGCTTGCTTCAGAGGGAAAGAGTGCCATGGAGACGAAACAAAGGCAGCTCTTTGCCTTGGAGTAAGGAGACTTTTTGCGTTGATTGTGGTTTTGAGCCTGCTGCTTTAGCTTCATTAAGCGTAGCAGTTGGAGTCTCGCTTGCTCTTGCTGTCTTTGTTCGTGTAGCAGCCGTTGGCGGCGTTCGTAAATCTGGCGTTGGCGAGCAATCTCGCAAATGTCGCTTTCGTAGGGGTTCAGAATGTGTATCATTTGTTTGGTAACTTTGTGTTTAACTTGTGACGTCGTTGGCGACATTTTATAAACAATACAAGGAATTGTCTGGAATGGCTGAGAATTTCCCAGAATGTTCCGGTGAAATAAATAATAATAAACAAGAAAAAAGGCAAAAAAGAAATTCATTGCAAAATATTCTAACAACAAGAACGGGTCCTCTGAATAACTTCATAAAAAAATATGCGACAAAACAGAATCCGTTAATAAAATACGCACGCTTCAACCACCAACTCCCTCTCACTCCTTCTCACTGCTCATTCACCAAAAACTCTGGAGCATACCCTTGCTGTTCTCTCATTCCACGTCTGTTTCTTGATCCTTGAGGACTTGCACCAACGGGCCCATTCGAATAGTCACCCGAATATCTCTCCATCATTTCAACATTCTGACCAGGTCTGCCCTTCGACATTCTAGAATTGGATCTGCTTGGCAGTCCTCCGAAACTAGTGTCTCCCATCATTGGTGGGTACCCATCAATCGTAGGCTCTCTGTTGAATCGATCCACAACCATATCAGAGTCCTCATCGTCCATCTCCGTTTCCCAACCCATATCAACACCACCATTGTACGCCATCCCGTACAAAATCATCAACCCATGACACACACTGAGAACCAACCACAAGATACTACTCGTACACACCACCCAATCTTCATTAACACCATAGAACCCATACGCAGTCCATAGACCGGATCCAAAGAACCCAGCTCCACAAACAAGTACTTCCAACGACTTGGGTCTCGATGTGCTCAAGAGCCTCCACTTTTCGAGACCAAGAGCTAACGTCGTAGCGACGGCCATAATAACCACAGGAACACCTGATCCGATTTGCTGGACTCTTGAATTGAGATTGAGGAAGTATACTGAGGTGGCAGCGTTTGTGATGAGGACGACGATCAATGCAAAAAAGAGAAGGTATTCATGGAGTTTACGCAGTCTCTTGTTGTAAAACGGATGCCAATGAAGTGTGTGTGTTAGTCCGTTCATGAGAATCTGGGTGGGATCAGGTTAGTCAATGCTGGTAGGGTGTCGCATCACCAAAAGGGTTGTTCTGGCATACCGGAATCGCTTGCACAAAGAGAAATACATCTCCCTGAGTATGCGCATACATCAGATAGGCCAGTCCAAAGTTGATCTGGAGCACCCAAGGGAGAACTTGGATTTCTTGTTGAAGTGTTTGCTGGTTAACAGCGTGATGCGGTTTATTCACAAAATTGAATACAAGAGCGCATGCTGCAATAGAGATTATTAGAGTTGATTGTCGGGGGAGCGTTGCAATCCGACTCACCGACTCCTGCGAAAGGAACAATCTGGCTGAGTTCAAGCTGTTGCGGCATCTCGTTCTATTCGATTCGATTCCAAACTGTTTCTGAAAAAGTTGACTGAGTCCTGGGGTGTCTCGTGGGGAGTTGTAGCCTGGTGTCTGGATGAAACAACTCGAGTTTCAAGAGTGAAGTTTCGGAGATGAAATTTTTTCAGCCATCATTATCACTGTTTATTAATCAACTACTCGCCAGCTCCAGCTCCAGATGTCATGAACTCCCGTGATGCCGTGGCACTTCCTGTATCAGATACGGGATCCTTCTTCATTTTATCCACTATACTCCCCCGCGCCGACTTTGGCAGCACAGGCGGCTCAACAACCGACTTCTTTGAAGATGCGACAGCACTCATAGGTCTACTTGATTGCTTAGGAACGCTATCTCTTGATGGTGGCGTCTTCGGCTTTGCTATTGTGGAATCCCTCTTCCCAGTTGCCGACTGCCCGCGCCCACTGACAGCACTTTGATTCCGCGAAGCCGCACCACCAACAGGACTTTTTACGTTCCCGCTTCCAGGCCTGGAAGCACTCTTTCCGCCTGTTGTGGTAACACCAGACGTCCCCGCACTAGCAGGTCGACTCCCTGATCTCGATGGAATCCTGCTTACACTCGGATTCCTGCTTTTAGGTTTATCAGAAGGAGATGGTGGCGGCGCTTCTATACTAGTCGTTTGAGGAGACGCGACTTCAGTATCGGCGCTGTACGCAGCTTGAGGACTAGTTCCATGAGACTCCGAATTCTCCAATAGGGTTGCAACGTGGATTGCCAATGAACTCCTCCTAGTCACGTCTTCTTCGGACCCATTATGATTCATGGTGTATGTGACTGGTGTTGTGTTGGGAATAATTGTGGGCACGACTTTTGCCGGTACGGACGGTCGACGACTTGCGCCCACGGAATTGGTTGTCGGAGCCGCAGGTTGCGACCGTAATCGGGGCCAGCGCCAGCTTCGGGGGGTTATTTTTGTTGGGTCGAATGAATCCTTCTTCTGTTGCGTACAGTATGGTTTGGATTTCATGGAGAAATGATACTTCCTCGTTCTGCCAAAAAAGGTGTGTTAAACTTAAAACTTTCGAAAAAGTATCGCCCATTTATAACTTACACTCTCCAATTTATCAAGTACGAGGACTTCCAAGTCCCGTAGTTTGAGATAATAGAAGTTTCGCTCACGTTCCAGAGTGTTTGCGGCAATTTTCAAGTCATTTACTTGTCTTGTTAGATCGTTAATATATCGTTCTTGTTGCTGGGCAAGGTTTGTGGGAGTTGTTGAGCTATTCGGTCCGTTGCTTAACCGCTGCTGTGAGGCAGCTGATTTAAGCATGTTGACATTTGAAGTTATTCGGGATTGCTGTTGTGGCTGTTGTGCGTGTTGTTGAGGGGTTCGCTTTCCACTTGAAGTACTGAATGGACACGGTTATCATATGATATCGCCTCCAAACACCCAACTTACCCTTTTTCTAGAGCTCCATAGCTACTTCCTGAATCTGTGCTACTAAATGAAAGGGCTCGTAGTTTCGGGTGCGGACTATTCCCGTTATTTACAACACTCGGCGTTCGGCTCTCGCGTTCGGATGTCATATTCGGTTTCATTGGACTTCTTCCTGCTGGCGTTACAGGAGTTCCTGGAGATTTTGCGCTTCCAGGAGTCTTTGGTTTTATTGCTATAGCTCGTCTTGCAGCAGCATCATATCTTCCGCCTGGATAGAAAGCATCCCAGTATTTTTTCATCCATTGCAAGAACTCCAAATTATCGCTGTAACGACATTTTACCAGCTTATCAATGGGAACGCTCTTATTTTTTTTGGTTGTGGTCAGTAATTCTCACTTGGTCTCAAAAAAAAAAAAGATGTACCCGCTCAATCTTGTGTTTGTTGAAAACGGACTGTAGTATTTTAAAGTTTGAGATGTAATCATATTCTGTATCCGACTGGAATTTGACACGTGTGATTGGGACGTTTCCTGCTTCGACAAAGAGCGGCATGAGTTTCAACTGAAAACTTGGACAAATATTATTTAAAAGAACCAACCGTAAATAGAATCAGCGATTTGGCAAAATGCAGCTCCTGTAGAAAGAAGAGGTCTTTGAGCAGATATTTCTATGAATCAGACAATTGCTTGCCTGTTCCACACTGCTCTATTCGAGTGTAATTGAGTTGGAGCAAGTCGTTGAGCCAACCCAATAACTCTGTTTTGGATTCAGTCATTGGCTGTTGGTGGAACGGTGCGAGATATACTAGCGGGAGGGGTTCAGTTGTTTCTGGACAATGGAAGAAAAAGAATAATGGAAAAACAAAAGAAAGTGAGGACAATGCCATTGGGGGCACATGCCACTGGGATACTCAGAGACAGTAATTGACGCAATGACTAAACCGATTATAGAACCACCCTTTTTAATGATGTGGTAGAATAATTCATGATATGCGCTCGGCTTGTTGTGTCTTGTCAACATCAGAAATTGGAAAAACCAAAAAACTGATGTCATCCCATCATACGCCTCGGCCACCGACTCGCAGTCTATCCCGAGGGCGACCGCTTCCGCCGCAGCCAGCGGAGCAGCGATACGGCGGCCAGACGCAGCAAGAGCACCACGTGCGACGGCCGAGGGAGCAGTCGAGGGCCGAGAGACAACACCACCAACTACAACAACACCAACTACAACTACAACTACGCAGACAGCGACTCGTCGCGCTACTCGGACGCCGACGTGCACAGTCTCTACGACACGGACGCCGTCTACGGCGGCAGCGTGCTGGGCGACGAGTCGCGGACGCGGCGGCGGAACGAAGTCGACGGCGACAACAGCGGGTCCGAGTCCGGGTCGTTCAACGACTCGACGCTGCGCAAGGAGGACGCGCCCGAAGAGAGCCGCCATTATCAAAAGCACGCCAGCTTCGATGCCGCGTCGTCCGCGCGGACCCGCTCGGATGCGTACTCGGACTACTACCCACGCCCACCGGCGCGGCTCGAAGAACGGTCGTCCATGGGCTCAACCGTCAGAGACAGAGACTCCGTGGCGACCGAAAAAATGCCGCCATCGCCGCAATCCGCGGCTTCACCCTCTAGGTACCATGCAAACAACTTCCCCATTCCACCCTCCAACTACTCGCCAGCTTCAATCACATCCACCCAGCGTCAGCTTCCTCCACGATCCAACACCATAAGCAATACACTTCCTCTACCAACAACAACCTCCGCGGCACTCCTCTCTCCTTCTGCAAGCCCAACCTTCGTTATCCCTTCATCGCCCAGAACTACTTCTCATCCGGTTGACGTCTACCGAACTCCACCATCGAAGATTATTAAAGCTGTAAGGAATCACCTAATTCTAAGTGGTTAACACTGACTTATGGAATAGATGTCAGAATATACAGCCAAAACTCCAAGCGAACTCTCTTTCGTTGCTGGAGATTTCTTCTATGTCGTTTCCGAAAGTCATCCTGATTTTTTTGAAGTCGTCAATCCTGCAGCAAAACTTCGGGGGCACGTCCCAAGAAACTATTTCGAGAGTCTGGAGAAAGCAGGACAGCGCTTTTCTGCAGAGCAACGGTCCAAACGAGTGGAAGAAAACCGGACTTACGCGAATCCTAGTCCAAACGGGAGCTATGGAAGTGGGTCCAGTGCGAATGGCAGAGCAACAGGGTCTCCTGCCTTGCGCATCCCCCCTAGTCCTGATTCATACGCTACTCCACCATATGGTACTCCGCCACGAAGCGCAAAGAGTCCTGGACGCAGTCCCGAAGGCTTGAGAAGTCCATCCAGTGTTGACTCTTTCCACCCACCTCCCAGGACTGCCAGAAGTCGACTTAATTTGAATGTCCGGGATGACAAGAGCAATGATGGTGGAAGTATAATGTCTCGCAGTCTCAGTGCTCCTCGTGGTCGAAAGGGAAATGATAATGGCCCATCCGACTCCATTAACTTTGGAATTAATACACCTACTCGGTCCGGGAAGAGTCCTGGTCCACCGCTCATACGGACAGCCCAAACAACTTCCCGTTCCTCCTGTGGACCCATTCATTAACCCGCCTATGAATAGAAATATGGATGGCGATTACTATGTCCCACCTCCACGTACTATCACCAACAACATGCGCCGTGGGGACGACTCATCACCTACTACTCCACTTCAGCGCATGGCAGCAGCTTCTCTTGGAGTGGGGTCCCCAACTCAAAAGCCCCAACAATTTCAAAATCTGTCGCGGTCTCAATCCCATGGCCATAACCTTTCAACCCGCCAGGGGCATCAGCCTCCGCTGCCATCCCATAGCCACCGGAACAGCCCCTCTACTCCTGTGCAGCAATCTACAGATATCCAAAAGATACTAGTCCCTTCTCACAGACAATTCCAAGACATTCGATACTACTACAGAATTCACGTTCAATACTCTGCGTCTAGATCCGAAATTTTATACCGCACACATGACGATTTCTGGGCTCTTCAAGTATCTCTCCTCAATTTCTTCCCCACCGAAAGCGGGCGCTCCAACAACCGACCCCGGATCATTCCTTTTCTTCCGGCTCCAACTCTGAATGCCCGAGACGTCAGTGCTCGAGTTGCCCAATCTCTCCAGAAACGCCTCGAAAAATACCTCCAAGAGCTCATTTTCATGCCGCAGCACATTCAAGCAAGTGCAATGTGGGTCAAGTTTTTCCAAGTCCGGCGTGGAAGCAATGTATTTGATATTGAGTACCCTACTCAAGAAGATTTGGAGGCGCCGTCTGGAATCGAGAGTGTTACATCGCTTTTGAACGAGTACACTGTAAATGAATCCACCATTTTGGTTCGAATTGCACGAGGAGGGAAAGCAAATCAAAGCACGGATTTGTTTGCCATGGAAGTTGCACAAGACATTACTTTCAATGAGCTATTAGATGAAGTAGAAAGGAGGTACGGAGCTAGGATAGAGGGTCTGGATTACTTTGACGAGAGTGGGTTCTTGGTTCCGATGTATGGAGATTCGGATTTGGGTGTGTTGGTTCGGACGAATAGTGAAGATTTACGGTTTTTGATTGTTTTATGATGGATTTGGTCTTTTTTTTTTGAAATATATAGAGTACGTTCGTTACCTTGGTTACCTTATTAGTGTTAGTACCCTGCATTAGCATGATACAGTTTCAGTCATCTCATCCTTATTAAGACAGTGCCATAATAAATAAGGACCCGACTTTCATGTCTAAATGAACGTGGATGAAACACTACAACCAGCCCCACTTATTCGGTCACAGTCCGACGGATATTTACTTATAAACGAGAGGCAGAAATCCGAATTTATTGCCACATCTGTAAAATAAAGGAAAGAAACAAAGAATAAAGCAACACCTTTTACTCATCATTGCCATCACGTTTCTCGTCCTCACCGCTGGCACCGTTATCGACAGTCTCTCTACGGTCCTCATCTCTGTCTCTGTCTTCATCATCGCCTCCACGACGACGGCTTCGGTCCTCGCCTTCATCCCTGCCACGACTGCTTCCACGACGACGATCATCACGATCATCGTCTCTGTCGCGTCTTCTGTCGTCTGGGGAGGCGCTGCGGCCTCTGTCCCTGCGGCCGCGAGGCTCAGGTGACCTGCTGTCGCGACGGCGGCGGGACGAGCTTCCCCGACGGTCATCATCGTCATCACGGGAGCGGGCAGAAGTATCCTGTCGATCATGGGGAAAAAAAAATGCTCCTTGTTAAGAAAAACTGTAATAATAATCACAACAAAGAGAACAAATCACCTCCTTCACAATCAAGTTCTTGCCTTCATATTCATAATCATCAAACATTTTAATGGCTTCGTCAACATCAGACGAGTTTCGGAATTCCACGATTCTGGTTGGTTTTTTTGGAAAGGGATGAGTTGGGCCAATCCTTCAACAAACTAAGGCTAAATGAACATACCCGAAGCCGTCTCTGTCAATGTCAGTAAACGAAACTTCTCCAGCCTTGCGCATAAGATCCTTCAACGTCTGAACGACACCATTTGATAAAAAGAAAAAACAATAGAGGATTTGTTAGCACCAAGACGAACATTCATGCAAACGATCTTGAAGAATCGCTTTCAAATGGGTCTGAGAAAGAAATCGCAGTGGTCCTTGGTGCCAGTGCCGAGTCCAAAAAGGATGGGGAGGAGGTCCACCAAAAAAAGAGAGCGGTGCCCAGATCCAAATGGAGTAGCTCCGTAACCAAAAGCATGCAAACCAAGAGAGACTCCAAAAGTGCCAAAGCCATGCCACCCCACAAGAAGAGTAAATAAGAGGGAGAGAGAAGAAGAAGACCCCAAGCCAGTTGGCGACGATATGACCCGACAGAATACGCTCAAAAAATCTACACTAGTACGACGAACCTGCCAGGAGATGCGAGATGGCTATATCATGTATTGAGTTCTGAGTTTCCACGGCCGCCAAGTGACTCACCAAGTTTTCCACTTTAAGTCTGTTCTTTCCAGTGCCCTTAGCGCCTCTGGGAGCGTCTCTGCTGTCTCTGTCCCGATCTCTGTTTCTGTCTTCACGCTGCACTTTCGAGGGTTCAACGACGATGCTATCATGAGCTGTCTCAGCGCCAGGCTTTTCTTTCCTCATCAACACACTCTTACCGTTCACCCAAGAACCTAGATCCATCCAGCTTCTCGACAGCGTCTCTGTGGTATTGGTGTTCACGCCTTATCGTATTAAAGCCAAAAAAAACCGAAAGTACCTTGCATCCCGCGAGTCTTCGTACTCAACAAATGCAAAGCCTACAAGAATGCGAACTTCTCTGATGCGTCCAAACTCGTCAAAGTGTCTGCAAGGCGGCCGTGTGAGTTTGGCCATGGGCTCCTCTGAACTCTATACAAAGATACCTGCGGATTTCCCGATCAGTCACGTCTCTGGGCAGCTTCCCTAATGGAGCAATCTGGATGAGCAAATACTCCTTGACCTAGTGTCGTGTGCGGATGTACAAACCGACGTAGATTCGTTTGTATGACGGCATTTTTCTGGAAATATGATAAAGAGCATAGAAAAAACCAACAACGCTATGTACTGAATGTCGAGTTTATCGATTTTGTGTGCGTATTGCTCTGGTTTAATTTGTTTGGTTCATAAAGTGATTCATATTTATTGAACATTTAGGTTGTATTGATGGTTGAAGCTCTGTTGGCGAAGATCAACTCGAGCCTGTTGACGCGCGGCCTGGACCTCGTTTCTCCCTTCATTGTGCAAACATACAATGCTTATTGCTTGGAGGGCACATCTCATATGCCGACACTGCCTCCTTTGGCAACTTTCAACAGGCCATCGACATTGGCTTTACTGATTGCGAACACAAAGGAACTCTGGCCAAAGTTTGTTGCGCACGCAAACT
Organism: Obelidium mucronatum; assembly: GCA_025765595.1. Classification (NCBI taxonomy): domain Eukaryota; kingdom Fungi; phylum Chytridiomycota; class Chytridiomycetes; order Chytridiales; family Chytriomycetaceae; genus Obelidium; species Obelidium mucronatum. The sequence goes on along the minus strand of JAIVFH010000108.1, from coordinate 94,878 downwards.
CTCACAGAAAAGAGGTGGAAGCATCGGATAACCCTCTGGATGACTATGTCGCAACCGCTGTTCATGAAGCAATGAAGGACTCGAACACTGCTTATGAAGCCAGGTTCACCTACGATACTGACTCCAAGTTTGTCCATTTCCAGCGACTTGGGCACCACATTGGCTTTGCCTTTCTGGATCAAACAATGTTTCTCTCAGTTCATGACGAAGTGGGTCCCTGGTTGGCGTATCGTGCTGTCTTAGTTCTTGATATTGACTGTCCAGCTGAAGACATCGCTTGGTCTGCCATGTAAGTCTTTTGATGTTTCTGGGGTGGAATTCCGAGCGGCGGCTTGTTGTGGGAAGTTTGTGCTTGGCTGAAGCGGGCGTGGTCACGTGATTGACGGAGCCACCAAACAACCAAAAAAAAAAAACGCAGAGGAAAACCCAAGCCGACAGCTCTTCCTGCAGTGAATCCCATTCCTGAGTTGCATGAAAAAGTCAAGGAACATATGGACCAGTTTTTCGCAGCTGCGAAGGAATATTCAAACCGGTGCCATGAGAATCACAAGTTTTTGATTTCGGCCCGCGACGCCGCAACCACGGACCGTGCACGCAAATTTAGGTATAGCGAAAATCAAATACGGTATCATTACACCAAAGACAAGAGTCTTCTCTGGGTCTGAAGAGCAGACAAATGTATTTCGTAAAGGCCATATTGGAAAGGCCTCTGGCAAAGTGGAATCAGTCAGAATTAGTTCATGTATTGTTCTTCAGTTCTTTAATAAATTTAATAAGCATAAGCTGGGACAAAACAAAGCACTCAGAAAATTGAGTGGAGATTGTATCTCTTTCGTTCCGACTGTTACCGAAGTTGGCTTGTTGTACCTTCCTCGATCACCACAAAAATTACAACTCAATGCTTTCAACCCCCCTCAGCGATAGTGTGACTTATTCGCATTCGAAGGAGGGCCAACAAGAAATGAACTCTAGTACCAACCTCGCTGGGTTTCGCCTTGCGCTACCTCTTCCTCAGCCTGCTGGGGCAGGTACTCAAGCACCAAGTGCCACATTGGCTACCAGTGTTAGTAAACACAATGCAAACTCGAATGCCAACGCAAATGCAATATCAGAGCGACGTACTTCCGTGGCGCATCAGCCGAGGGCATTGCCACCACCACTCAGCCCATACGCAACCCAACCCAATTTGTGTGGCGCCAACACCCCAGCCTACTCCCCTGCATTGCTTTCGCTGCACATGCAAGACGCAGGTCCAGGCAACTGCCGCTCCCAGCAGGTGAGTGGCATCAAGACCTCGAGCAGTGCAAATGGAATTTCCTGCAACAAGTCATGTGACTCATCGCCTGGCCTCTCGCCTCGCAGTCCAAGCGACCCCTTCGCGTCGCTCTCGCACACAGCCGTGCTCAATGTAAGCCCACGCTTCTTTTGTTATCAGCGTTATCCGGCACGTGCATCAAGTGCCTCCAAAAATCTGTTTATCAATTTTCCAACCTCCAAAAAATGCAGATGCACAAAGCCCCGAGTTCTCGTATCGTGCAAGAACCCTTCGACGCCACTGCTCCACGACCAAGCATGGCCTTCCCCTCCTCTTCAGTTCGAACTGGATCAGTGCACTCTGGCAGTGACTTCTCAGACATGCAGTCTTGCTTTATCAGCAATGGTGGTGATCCAATGGTCGGTGGTGGTTTCGCAAGTCGAGGGATTGCAATCCCACAGAACACTGGAAACGGACAGAGGGCAGAGCAGGCTTGGTCCTATGAGTCTAATGGCAGTCTTTCGTTTGATTTGGGTGGCATGGGGCTCAACTCCTTGCCTCCCAATCAGATTGCTCATCAACAGCAGCAGATTGGCACAGAACGCACTCAAGCTTCTCATTTCTTTGACGACTGCTTAAATTCATTTCAACTGCCTTTGGCACGGTGCCTTAATCTGCCACCGTACAAATCGCAGGCGGAGGAGTTTCAAGCCAATAAGCAACCACCAATGTTCACTTCGCAGTCGTCCCTTTCCATAGTTATTCCATCTACTTCATCATCCACTACTTTTAATGACTCTAATGTGTCGATCGACAGCTTCAATGTTCCAAGCTACAATAAGGGGCAGGATACCAATAACAACTCTATGTTCAGCCAGTCTTTGCCCAATTGGAGTTTACAAGATAACACAACGAATTTGAACGAGTTCTTTTTGGGCACCGAATCACCTTTTACAAATCATGTGAATCGCTCCAACTCCATTCCAGCGTGGGTCTTTACATCGTCGTCATCCTTGCCGGATGTAAATCATATGGGGATTCTTGGAATCCCCTGCACACCAAGCCCGGTCGGAAATGGCCACAGTTGAGTCAATTTTTCCGTTTTCATTTTTTTCACGTATAACTGTTGCTGACAAATGCAAACGTTGTTTAGTGCCCGAACGGATAATACACAGAAGCAATTCTATGGATTCGTATACTTCGCCTCTGGGATTTACTGTGACTTCACCCTCTTCGTCCCCGGTTCAATTTGGACATCAAGTTCCCCAAGTACAATCACCGCAGTCCCACCAGTTTCAGCAGTCCATTCTTGGATTTCCCAACACCCCTCAAAGCTCTTCTCCTCCTTGTATGAACTCTACAGAATACCAACACTCCTCTCTCCATCCAAATCCAAACGCAACTTTCTCAAACCAGCACTTCCAGCCCACTGCTATAAATGCCACGAAAGCATCTTCAGCACCTTCACGTAAACGCCGTATGACTGCTCATTTACGGTCAGGTGTGCCACCAATGTTTGGAGCTATGATGAGGACACATTCTGCACCAAACAACGATGCATCATTCCAGAATTCAATCTCGATCCCCTCTACAAGCAACATGATGTGGTATCCCGCATCATCCGAGAAATGTGTGAAGCCCATATCAACTGGTAGTGAAGGTCCTGACGCGGCTACGCCTATTCTACCACCAAAACTACAACAACGGCGTTCTTCGAGTACAGCAGCGCTGAACCGATTAGAAAAACCATTTATTTGTGAAGAGGTTGAGTGCGGTAAACGGTTTACACGAACACATGATTTGGAGCGACACCGTCGATCTTCCCATTTGAATGCCAAAGATTTTCGGTGTACTCATTGTGATGCTTCCTTTTCAAGAAAGGTAAATATCTTTTGTTCCTTTTTTTTTTTTTTTTTTTTTTTTTTTTTTTTTTTTTTTTTTGGAAAAAATCTTTGACAACCTTCGTTTCAGGATGCATCGTATCGTCACATGCGTTTAAAAAAGTGTAATGCAACAGCAAGTCTTGATTTTCCTGAACCCATTGTTTAGAGTTTTAATTTTTTTTTTTTTTTGGTAATCGGAGTTTTTTTCTTTTTTTTCCATATTATATTGTGAATACTGTTTGTTTCAAAAAAGGAAAGACCCAAAGTTATGCATGACAGGAATACTGTACCAACAAACGATATACATTTAATTTACTATTACTACTGGCATCACTGATGTTGGCACATGTATCCATAATCGAAAAAATCTACCGTGGATGAAAATCGAAACCAAAGACAAGACGTTTAGAACTTGAGCGAGTACAAGGACTGCATAGCCGAGTTTAGGTCGTGAAGAGGCCAGGAGAGTACGGAGTCTTCGCTCTGAAATGGTTTTCAAAAATGATGCATGAAAAACTGGGGTCTACAAACATCATCAAAATGGCAACAAATCATGAGAAGTAAAAATTGATTAATGATAATATTATTGGTTTGTGTCTACCAAACGCGTGCCTTTTTTGCATGCACCAAAATTTAATCAAAAAACGTGTATAAAGCCTCATAATAACTCTTGCTTCAAAGATCCCAAAAATCTCAAAAAACACATGTCGGCCATCGAAAAGCTGTTCCCTGGTTTCACCGCTGAGCAGAAGCGCAACTTGCTCTTCTACACCGTTGGCATTATGTGCTACAAGCTCGGTCTTGAGTCTGCCCTTGGAGCAGTTAAAACAATGGTGATACCGGGCAGTTTTTCAATCAAATTCTGAGATTACTAATGAGACCTTAGATGACAGAGCGGTTCAACTCCAACCCAGAGACCAGTGGAAACGCATTTGCAATTATCGGATTGCTTGAAGGTCTCAACCAGCTTTGCCAATCTCTCGGATCTATTGCTGTGGCGCCTCTCATTTTTCGTTTCAAGACTCCAAGAGTTCTTGCTACTGCCATTACTGTTTTCGCTGCCTTGGCCCTAGTCTTCTTGATCATAGAGCCAGCCACTGGTGGGCAAGTTGTTAGCTACATCACCAAGAATGGAAAGGAAAGTCCAGATCCAAAGACTTATGGAAATTGGACGCCATACCTCATCTTTCCTCTTTTCCTTTCCATCGGAATCGCCTATGGTATCATTGAACTCATCCGCCGCGTTATTCCTCGTGATATCGTAGGAGGCGATGTTGCAAAGCTTAAGAAGATGGATGCAACCGTCCATATTTGGTACGAAGTTGCTGGAACTTCCGGTGCCTTTTTTTCTGCCTTCATGATTCAAAAGCTTGGACATGTCTACGCAATGTCCGTCAGCCCCCCGCTTTTTATCCTCGCTGCATTCTCATGGTGGCAAGTCAGCTCGCCTGAACGCAAGATTTCTGAAAAGGTTTTGAATGCTCCAAAACGTTCTGCACTTGGCGCAGTGGCTCACTACACCGCCGTCTACTTCCAGTCCATCGTTGTGGGTGCTCGTATTATTTTCAGCTCCCGCAAATTCTTTTGGTTGATCCCTGGTTACACTATTGGTCTTGTGTTCCACAGATATTTGGAAAATGGTATCGCACCAAACTTTTCAAAGATTGTGCTCGGTGACGCGGCTTTCGCCCAAATCATGAATGGTGGCTCCAACTTTGGGGAGCTCTGTGGTGCATTCATTGTCTTTATTTTCAACACGCAAATCCACACACCAATTCCATGGGTTCGTTGGGATGCTCTCGTTTTGAACTTGGTCTGGCTTGTTCCAGGACTTGCATACTCTTTGTTGACCAGTGGTACCACTCCTCAACAATATGCCTGGATGGTTGCCGCTCTTTTCATGTTTATTTCCATGGGTTGGGCTGCCGGTGATGTGTCTCTCGCAGCTTACATCCAATCTCAACTCGAACACCAAGAAGAAGATGAAGAGAACACCGAAGAAGTTTCTCCATTGGGTGCCGTGATGGCTTTTCTCTACTCTTCTTACATTCTCATTTACTTCTGCCTAAACTTTGGACTTGGAAAGTACCTCGATGTCTTTGCCAACAAAGTCAAGGCCATCAAGAACGACAAAAACTTGGCTTACAGCACGGGTATCGAGCCATTTTACATCATTGCTGGTGTCATGTTCTCTGTCGGATGTGTTGTTATTCTTGCGGGTACTTTCATTCCAAAGGGATCGTTCGCAATGAATCCAACACTCACTGAAATCGACTCGCCTGTTATTGATGCCGAAAAAGCCGAAAAAGAATACCAAGAGGAAACTGAAATTCCTCAAGTTCCAACCCAGAACTAGCTCTATACTAACGAATTAATTGTTCTTCAATAAAATTAGTCCCTATGTTATGAATATACAATAAAGCCAAATTGGTTGTTAAGATTTCATATCGATTGCTTTATTCCAACTTCAAACTCCCCAACCCTTACGCATTGCGTTCATCATCTCATGTTTATAGTCTTGATCTAACTCCCAGGTCATAATTCCTGCGTAACCCGACTTCTTGGCCCACGAAGTTTTCTTCTCGATAGATTGTGGATCATCGTAACTGATAAATTGCTTGGTGCTAGGGTTGTACAAGGTTGGGCTCTCAGCAAAGTCGTAGTACTTGCGAACCCATCCGTTAGTAGCGGTGAACGGATCAGCTCCTGCAAGTGGAGCATTCGATTGAGCTCTGGCACCCGCAGAATCCCCACGCAAGTTCAAGTACATCCAAACTCCGGAACGCGAGGCACCACCGCAAGGATCGTTCCAGACATCGTCCAGAACATCTCCTTGAATTGCTGGGCATGAGGAGTTTCTGCTCTTACCACCAGTACAGTGTTGGTACAAACCATTGTTTGCTCCATCTTCAACTGTCCATGACCGGCCATAGAATCCGATACCTGGCACAAGCTTCGACTTCGGAACTCCAGCTTTTTCAAAGTCGGCCATTGATCCAGCAATTGACCACTGCTTGCCGTTGGCTTCTGGTTGACGTGGGTCAGATGCCGATGGAACATTCAAAGGACTGTTGAAGTCAGAGTATGGCGACCAAGATCCATAGTAATCGTAAGTCATGACTTGAATGTAAGAAAGCGGTTCCGCAATTTCAGGGAGGTAGTTCCTTCCATTTACCACGTAAGTATTGGCATTTGCCGAAGCAGCAATAGAAATAGACGCGTCTGGGCCGAGCGCTACTCTCAACTTTTTCAAAAGCTTGGCATAGTTGATTGCATCCTGCGGGTCCACAACATTACATGGTAAACCACCGCCACCTGGGTGTTCCCAATCAATGTCCACACCATCGAAACCATTGTCATTCAAGTATTTTTGAACGTTCTTGACAAAGGCGTCGGTAGCCGAGTCGCTTTTCGCGATTGTAGAAAACGAAATGGAGCCAGACCAACCACCGATAGAAATCAAAGTGCGGAGGTTTGGATACTTGGCCCGAACAGTTCCGGTTAGTCTTGAGATGTGCAAAAAGTCTGCCCAGTCGTCAAATGACTTAAGTGATCCGTCTGGCATAGCATTCAAAAACGCGTAGTTTACAGCAGTGAAACCAGAGAGGTCCAAGAGATCGATTCTGGTTTGTGGTCTTGTGTACGCAGCCCAATTTGCCCAGTACCTAAGATAAAAATTAGCCAAGTTGCAAAAAGTCTGGTTCTTCAGATTCCTCACCCAATCATTCCAGGAGTAGTGTAAGGTCTTGGTTTCAAGGTGTTAACATCACAGCTGTTGAGTTTGTTCCAGTCAGACCAGTCGCCAGCGGCTGAAGGATCATTGCCAGTTTCAAACTTTGCTTCATAGTTAATTCCGTTGACGCTGACGATCGCTCCCTTGGAATATTTCTTGCCTGAAACGAATTTGGGGTAGCAAACGGCACCGAGTGCTGGTGGTTGCGTTGGTGGATTCGTTGGAACTGGTGCAACGGTAGTCGTAGTAGTAGTCGTAGTGGTAGTAATAGCGACTAAAGCAGTGGTAGTGACGTCTTTTGTTGATGTAGTAGTAGTTGCAGACGTGGTAATAGTTGTAGTGGTAGTTGTGGCAGGATTAGCGGTAACCACATCGGACGTAGGAATGGGCACGGGGGCAACAGTAGTCTTGACTGGTTCTGAAGAACCATTCGAAGTAGGGGCTGGGTTTTGCGGTGCAGGCCCGCCGCAATCATAGAATGGCGCGGCTCTGCAGCCTTGTGTGGCAGCACAGCGACTGATCGCAATCCATTTGCCATCTTGGCAGACGGAGACCGAATTCTGTTCACAGGACCAAGTTCCGCCTGCACATTGCGCTGCGGCAAGGGTTGTCCCAATGGACAAGAGAATAGATTTCAAGAGCATTTATCTTTGAGGGTTCAGGCTTAGATGTGAGCGTGTAGTGATACTTTGCAGGAAAGCGCGTCTGTGTTTTATAAGATCAACCGTCAGGTTCAAAGAGGGTTCACGAGAACAATCATGTGATCCGTCAGATTCATTTGACAGGAAATTTCATCAAAAGGTTCATATCAAGCCACTGTTATCTGCCAAACAATTCAATTACGTATCAGATTCGAACCGTTCAAAACTTTGCTGATTAGAAAAAATGTGAAGGGTTGCCAATATAGGTCTTTAACAAGTAGACATTTATTGTTTTAGGTTTTTGCGAAAGAAACTTCGCTGATAACCTCACTCTGCGACGGCACAGGTAATTGTTCGAACAGTAACACTTCGGCACGTTTAATGTCTTCTTTGGTACTATGTGCCGTGGCAGGTGGCTTGTACGAGACAATGCAGCGGCTCATCTAAATATCTTTTCCTTTTCTTCATCTAAATATCTTCTCTTTCTTTCCTCGCTCCTCTTCTTCGCGTTTCTGTGCCTTAAAAACTTTCACCCAGTCTGAGATGCGTTCATGAAGGCATTTTTGGCTTTGTGGTTTCCAGAAGTCGATGGCTGGAAAAATAGCATAACATCATTCTTTCCAAGAGGTGCATTGATGCACGCATTCTGAGCATCAGTTGAATTCCCCCTTCATAACGAGGTTGAACGCTTCCTTTAATCTTGATGGGGATAAGAGTTCTCTCCATAAAAAAGAAATGCTCAACGTTTTACTTTACTTAAAAAAAAACTGCACTGAAAATGTGATAGTTACGGTGGTTATGAATGTCAAGAAAAAAAAATTAAACTGCAATTAAAGAAAACTGAAATTAAATTACACGTTGAAAATCCCGCAAATAGAACGATCTTTCACCCTTGCCAACCTAGACTCCAGCAGTCTGTTAGCGGTATTGACTTCAATCAACTCAGTTCTTGCACGAGAAACACGTAAACTGGCTTCAGAGTTAGCGAGCTCCAAATTCGAGACTTGAGATTGAAGATTCATGATCCGACTTCTACTCTCGCTTAAATTTCTCTCTAACTGGTAGATGTGTTGGCGCAGCACTTCGATGTACTGGAGTGCTCCAACATTGGAGGTTTCATGGCCGAAAGAATTTGAGTCAGGGAGATAGTACTCTCCCGTTTCGCGATTGTAGGCGATCTCAAAGCTTTCCGAGACGAGTTGCCGTGGAGTCGACCCAGCTGATTGAACAAAAGTTGAATTTGGAGACATCAGCAAGTCGCGATAGGGAGGAGAAAGGCGATGAGACATTAAATCGACGGCACTATCATTGCTGTCACTCAGTGTTGACCTTGTGTTGTTGACGATGGTCGTTGTCGCTGTGGACTGCAGCTTCTGGATCTGCCCGTGAGCTGCATCGAGTTCGGCTTCAAGTTGGTCAATATCAGCTTCTTGGGCCTTGAAAGCGTCTTCCCAAGACTTCAAGATATCGGGAATCGCGGAGAGTTTTTCTAGTCGAAACTGAAGATCCACGATCAACAAATTTTTCTGCTCCAACTCTAATGACACCGTTTCAAATTCAGGATGCAAAAGAACTGTTTCTGTATGAGTATGTTCGTCAACTTTGATACTGCGTTCAGAAACCGTTTGTCCAGTAGGTAGGAGAGTCTCCGTTTGAGCGTCACGGACTCTCTTCAATTCATCTTGAGTTTCTGACAACTCCTTCTCAAGCTGCTCAATATCAGCCTCTTGTTCAACAAACGTTTCCTCCCACTTTTTAAGAATCTCTGGAATAGCCGCCACAAGTTCCAGTTTTTCTTCAAGCTCCTTGATTCGGTCATTCTTTTCAATGAGTTCTTGAGAAATCAAGTTCCAGTGCTCATCGCTCACGTGCTTAAATGCACTAAAAATCGTGGACTCTTGCGGAGTCAAAACTCGTACTTTCCGAGACGTAGCGACTTCTCGCCCAGTCAACTCCCCTGATTCGGCAATTTCATTTGTGGATATTAAAGGACTTTGGTCGGCCGATTCAGATACCGTAGTGGTGGTTGTAGCGGTTATCGTGCTTTGGGTGGAAAGATGAGACTGTCGCAAATCAGCGAGCTCTTTCTGAAGAAGACTAGACTTCTCTTTTTCGGCCATCAGTTCGATCGAAGTAGCCTCGTACAGAGATCTGAAACGTTGGCCATCGGTTCCGTTTTCTGTTGCCAGAGTGGTTGCTCTGGTTGTCGTCGTGGTGACCTGTACATCCTTGGAAGTGACAGAAGTTGTTGACTCAGCATTCAACTCTGAAGTTAACTGATGACTACTTTGTGCAACAGCTGCGCCTTCCAGTCCACTTTCAGGTTCTGGAACTTCGTCAATCACTCCCAATGAACGCGAAGTGGTAGCACCTAGTGTTTCGATAGTAGACGATATCTGCCGTTGCTGAAGTTCAAATTGTGGTTGAAGCGACTTGCCGCGTTCGCTCGCCAATTCCGTTTCGTATGAATGCTTGACATCCGACATTTCGGACTGTAGACGCACATAGTTTGCCACCGTTTGTGATAACTCCATACGTAGAGAGTTCACAAGAGCTTCACTTTTTCTTAACTCGGAAGCATATTGTCCTACAGCTTTAGAATGATTGTCTGTCGATTGATCCGCTTGAGCAAGGACTGACGTAAGATTTCGACTTAGAACGTCAATTTTTTCTTTATACTCGGCTTGTTGAGCTTCAAGAGACAGAACCAGGGCTTTTAATTGGTTGACTTCGGTTGAGAACTGGAGTTGTTGAGATTCTTTTTCTGAAAGCATCATCGAGAACTGATACCGCAGATTGTCAAGTTCGATTTGTTTGTCCTTATTGACTTGAGCCTGAGAGTTTACACAGCCCTTCCAATGATCCAATGCAGCCAAAGCCTTCTGGTGAAGCGCTTTTTCTGTATCGTACTGTGCAGTTACTGTGGATACTTTAGCTTCAAGTTCGGACATTCGAGGATTGTTGTCACGAGAAGTTGCAATTTGACTCAAAAGCTCGTTGATTCGCTCCTCCAAACGGGTGATTTCAACAGACTTTTTGCGGCCCAAATCCACTTCCTCGTCAAGCTTGCACCACAAGTTTCTGTAAACAAAATATATCAGACGAAACCTAATGATGAATCGAATATTTTTACTTGAGTGATTCGGCATCACGCTCTCCGTTGCGCAACTTTTCAGTGAGCTCCCCAACCGCAGCCTGGCTCAACGATAATTGATTTTCCAGTGTCATCACCCGAGATTGTAATCGAGAAACTTTCTGCGTATGTTCTGTCACGTCCACCTTGTCATTCCGTTAGTGATACATTAAAACAACAAACAGACCACAAACCTGTCTTGCCGAGAGTTCTCTAAGAGCCAATACACCCTTTTCAGCTATTTCCAAAGACTTGCACTTTTTATCCAAAATAAGTTTGGTTGAGTCAACCTCGTTACTTGCGGCAGCAAGTTGAACTTGCAAGAAAGAGACTGTGGCTACATGATCTTCCACTAATTTGCCCACCAAAACGTCATACTGGGCTTCCACACTTTTCAGGCGTTCAGTCAATTCAACAACTTGAGTCTGTGCATCCAAATGAAGATCCCGAGCACTTTCTAGCCGCGAAATGAAGGTTTCGTGATACTTTTTGCCATCCAATAATTGAGATTCAAGTTGGCCGACTTTGCTAGAGGCAGTCGCAAGAAGGTTGCGAGTAATATTGAGCTCCGCAACAGTATTCCTGCAATTCTGCTCGGAAACAGTCAACATCGACTCCAATTCCAAAATTTTGCTGGCCGCAGAGTCATGGAGATCGCGCGTTTTCTGGTGTCCGTCGACTAAGGCTTTTTGTTCCTTCTCCTTTCCAGCCAATTTCTCGCTCACTTCATCAAACTTCTGTCGCGCCACCATCAAAAGGGACTCCAAGTCGGTCAATTTCTTGTTAGCAACATTGTGGAGCTCACGTGATACTTGGTGATTGTTGCTTAACTCTTGAAGCTCCTTCTCTTTCGCTGCAAGGACAGGACGAATGCCTCTGAGCTCATTTTCAAGATTCGCAATGCGCTGCTCGTTCCCATTTTTGATTTCAGTCAATAAAGCGCATTGTTTCTCCAACGTTAAGTTTGACAGAGACAGAGCGGTTTGAGTCTTTTCCGATTCGCTGATTCGGGCCATGAACCCATCAATAGTAGATTTATGGTCATGATCGATTCCAGACACCAGCTGAGAATATTGATTGTGCATCCTTTCCAGTCGAGATTCAAGTTCCTTGATTCGATCATTGGCAGCAGCATAGAGTCCCGCAGTCCCTTCTGCATCCGTCTCTAATCGCTTGATAAGAATGTCGCGATGGTTCTCCGATTGGTTCAAACGACGCTCAAGATCGGCAGTTCTTTCAGAAGTACTAGCAGTTATGTCTCGGGTAACTTGAACGGTTTCAAACTTGGACACCAGGGAAGAGTTTTGTCGTTGAACTTCGCTGATACTAGTCTCAAGTGACCGAACTCGGTCACTCGCACCGCTGTAGAGCTCGGCCGCCTTCTTAGCGTCGGATTCAAGTCGCTCAATTAGAGTTTGCTTTTCCAACAAAGAACTTTCCAGTTGAGTGATTCGACTTTTTGCCAACCCCAAGTTGCCATCCTTGCTTGAAATGGCATCGCGAAGTCCATTGATTTGGTCTTCAAACGAAACAATTCGCTGCTCCAATACAGCCTTGACCTCGCAAAGATCAGCATACTGCTTCAACAGGTTTTGATTGTTGGCTGACAACGTCGATTTAACGACCTCAAATTCAGAAGATTGCTTCTGCAGCTCATTTTGCAAAATAGAACGAGAAGATTCTAAATCCTTCACACGTATCTCATAAGTTGCCTTGAGTTCAGATGCTTCGCTAAGTTGCTTCCCCAGTGACTGGTTTCCGTCATTCAAAACCGATAATTCTTTCTTGAAACCAACAGTCATGACTTCCTGATCCTTAATAATTGAATCCATCAAGATGTGATGTTGCTTCTGGACTGCTTGAAGACGGGTTTCCAATTCTTCCACAACTCGACTCATTCGTTGCTCACCAACCACCTGCAGATCCCTGACTTTTTGCGAAACCGCAACAGAACGCTCAAACTCGGCCTGTTCCAACTCATTTTCAAGCTTGCGAACGGTGTTGAAAGCTTCTGTATGTAACCCACGAGCATTTTGAAGTTCTTGCTGAAGAGATGTTACGATTTCATGGTGTCCATTTTGAAGAGTTGAAATAGCAGATTCCAAGTCATTCGATTTCGCAACAGCATTTGTGTGAAGTTCTTTTGTTGTTTGATGCTCCGCCATATGCTGTTCCAGGTTGCCCAACAATGTCGATACCTGCAATTCCAGTTCTTGGATACGCTGGGACAAGTCGGATTTATCGTTCAAAAGCTGCCTGTTGTTGATTTCAAGCCCAACAACAGTCGATTGATGCTGAGCCTGATTCTTCTCCATCAGAGATTCCAGTCTGGCAGCTTGACCATTCGCAAAGGCCAATAGGTCCTTGGCTCGTAGAAGTTCGTTCTCCAGCCTGGATACCACTGATTTGTTTTCAGTAGAGTTTTTCTCCAACTCGTCAATGCGTCCAGATAATTTGGATACCAGAACTTCATGGTCTCGTTCCACGGCATCCATCAAGGTATGGTGCTGCTTCAGAACTTGCTCCAAGCGCATTTCCAACTCAGCAGATGTCTTATCTTTTTTGGCGGCTTGAAGATCGGCAACCGCATTAGCATGACTATCCTTGACGGAATTCAACTGGTTCGTCAAATTTGCGATTTCATTGCACGCCTTTTGATGTAAATCGCGAGTCGCTTGATGTTCTTCGTTTAGTCGCGCCGCAGTCGTAGCAAATTCAGTTTGAAGATTTATAATGGTTGCTTCGAGGTCTTGCGTTTTCGATTCCGCCGTAACTTGCCGCTGTCGTGTGTTTTGGTGCTCTTCACTAATTTGGCGGATACGGAAATCGTGCGAATCTTGGAGCTGGAGAACCTGGGACTCAAGATGTTTGACTTGATCGGCAAGGGCAGTTCTCGACGCAACGGCGTCTTTCAGTTGAGAATTCAAGGCATCCACAATAGCAGCATGCTCTGTTTCGACCTTGGAAAGACGTCCTTCCGCGCTTGAACGACCTGCAATAGTCTCCTCCAACAAACTTTGAGCTGCTCGAAGGTCGTTTTGAAGTCGAGAGACAGTCTCAGCATGCTGAGAGTTAGTCCTGTCTAATTCCATCTGGAGGTTTTTTGCTTGCGAAGATGCATCAAGATGAAGACCGCGAATACCATCAACCTTGTTCACAATCTCGGAGCGCTCCTTCTTGACAGCATCCAGGGATGCAGTCAACTCTTTCACTGTATCGAGAGCCGAAGCATGCTGTTCGCGACAAGCACTTAAATCTGCATTCAACGCCATGGTAGCCTCAGAATATCGAATGTTGAGGGTTCCAAGCGCCGATTCAAGCTCAATCGCTTTCTCACTCGCAACCTTATGCGAATCCCTTGCAGCTGCAACTTCACTTTTCAAAGACGTGATTGAACCTTCATGTTCCTGTTTGATGGCCAGCAAACGTGTTTCAAGTTCAGAAACTTTCTCAACAGCTCCGACAAAAAGAGAGTGGATAGCTTGATTATCTTCAACCAGTTTACCACACAAAATGTCTGAAGTTTTCTGAACTTGTTCAAGACGCAACTCAATTTCGTGAACTGTTTCTGCGACAGTGATTTTCTGGTGAGACCGCACATCTTCCAACTCTTTTTGCAGAGTCGAAACTTCTAGCTTGGCTGCATCATACGCCGAGTTCAATTCGGCTTGGTGGATATCCTTGGTTTGGTTGTGAGCTTCGATTTCAGATTCAAGGAGGTCCTCGACTTCGTCAAGCTCTGTTTTCATGTCTTCCAGAGTCGCACGCAATTCTTCGCACTCAGTGGATGCAGCCGTGTATTCTGCTGTGATAATGGCAAGAGTTCCATTGACAGCGGATAACTTTGCTTCCATAGCTGCTACAGCTTCGTTTGACTTGGCAATTTCAGCAGCCAAGGCTTCTTTCGCAACTTGCAAGTCGTTTTCAAGCAATTGCATCTTGGAATCGGCATCCGCTTGATGCAATGTCTTGACACGGTCCAGTTCTTTTTCCAATTCAGAGATGCGATCAGAATACTCGCCAATTTTGCTTGCAATCTCGTTGGCTGAACGATCAATGGACGCCTTATGAGCCGCAACTTCGTTTTCATGCAACGCTTTCAGTTCTGTCAGTTCTGACTGAAGAGCATCGACTTGAGCTTGGTTCACAGCAAGAGAGCCCATGGTAACAGACCGTTCCTTGACAGAGTGGTCAGCCGTGGCTTGGTGTGCCAGAACTTCGGCCTCATGCAACGCTTTGAGTCGAGCCACCTCGTCATCCAGATCCTTGACACGGGTTGCATACTCGCTTTTGGTGGAATCATGTCCTTTCACTTCAATCGCGAGTAGATTTTCAACGTCATTCAACTTTGAGCACGTTTCCGCAAGTTTCTGTTTACACTCTGAAAACTCCAAACTGCAACTAGAAAGCTCCGACATTGAGGTTTCGAGAGACTTTTTGGTCGCTTCCAGTTCTTTCTTCAAGTCAGCCAAAGAACCATCATGGGCGCCTCGTTCTTCCACCAAGGTCTTTTGAGCAGACGCAAGTCCTTCTTCCAACCCGGTATTCTTGGTTTCCAAGGCAGCCACTTGCGCTTTCAGGCCAGCAATAGCCAACTCGCCATCATCCAATATCCTTTGAATCAACACATCGTAATGTCTGTGAACTTCATCAAGCCTCATCTCTAGCTCGGAAACACCCTTCAACGATGCATCATACATGGCATTCACTGCTTTGGCAGCAGACTCGCTCTGATCCAACATCGCTTGCAACGCAGTGATTTCTTTCCGCGTCGAACCAAGCTCCAAGTCCATCTGCTTCAAGTCCGTCTTGCATTGCTCCAGGGTTTCCAAAGCCGATTGAAGCGACACGTCTTTGGCTGCCAACTCGGAGGACAGGCTGGCGACTTTGCCTTCGTGGGTTTCCAATGATTGAATTTGCCGCGTCAACGACTCAATCTGAGCGACAGCTGTGGTCATTTCGTCATGAGTGTGGTATCGGGTGGCTGTATCAAGGAGTTTCGACTTGAGTTCTTGGAGACCGGCCAGCCGCGTCTTCAAATCAGCAATTTCAGCCTTGAGCATCAACTTTTCGTCGTCCTCCTGACCAACTGTTGCATGTGCTGCGGATGGAGAAAGAGAAATGGATTTCTGATGGATACGTCCCCTTTCCTCTTGTTCATTGAGTTTCGAATGAGCTCCCTCCAGTTCCTTTTCAAGGTCAGAGTTCTTGGCCTCAAGAGAGGATACTTTTTCGTGCGCTGTTGAATAATTCAGAAAAAGCAAATACAAATTCAACACAAAAACAAAGAATACACACCAGACTTCAAGTCTTTTGCAGAACTCTTCAACGCCGACATGACACGAGCAAACTGGATCGCATCCACATCTGACTGAACTTCAACAGATCGAGTAGCCACCCCATTCTGGATTTGAACATCCCGCGTTTCCACACCATATTGGATATTAACATCCCGAGTCCCAACTCGGACATCACGCGTCGCCTGTTTGGCAGGAGCAGAACCCTCACTCGATGATACTTGTGGAGGAACTTTTGCAGCTTCGCACTTCAAATCCTCCAAGCTCACGTTCGCTGCATCGACTTCACGCTTCAGGGCCAAGATAGTGTCCTCCGCCTCCTTCAACGCTTTTTCCTTTTCCGCCACGGCAGCCTTCAACTGAGACTCGGCTGGAGACACCAACTCTTTCTCAACAGGACGTGGACTTCCCTTGATTGCTTTATCCAACTGAGATTGAAGAACAAACACGCGGTTCTGGGCATCCTCCGCTTTCAAGCTGGCTTCCAACAATTCCTTCTGCAGCTTTATCCGCTCCCCTTCCAGTTTTGCTATTTTTGCTGCGTATTCTGAAGTCAAGGTTTCAACACTTGACTTTGACTGCGCATATTGGGATTGAAGTTGGGATAATTCAGATTCGTGATTTTTGGCGGCGGCATCTTTTTCAGCGTACGCTTCGTTCAGCATTTTCTGCAGTTCAAAGACTGGTCCACGAGTATCAGATGGGACATCCGACTGGCACGCAACTTCACTCATGGCAACGCCAAAGTGAACACTGCGGCTTCTTTTTGGAGACTTCTGGTTGTTCAAGTGTTAAACTTTCGAAAACCGTTTGAAGAAAAATAAAAATGAAGGCGTTACGGACCTGTTGACTCAACACCTTTATCCGTGCCTTCAACAAATCAACGTCCCCTTTCACTTTCGAATTGAAATCAACCGCCTTCTTTAACCGCGCCTTCAGATCTTCCACGGTTTCTTGATCCGACCATCCAAATCTTCCCATCAGATCATGCACAAATCCATGCTGACCTCCTGAGCTGGCATTATTGAATTCTTCCTGAGAAACCACAAGAACGCCCCCAAAGTCAATGTCCGTGTCGGGGGAAGCGTAGATGAATGAGAGTTTGTCTTCCGCCTCTTTTGCGCGCAAGAGTGCTGCAGGTAGCTCTCCGCTGTTGTCTGTTACCGTGGTTTGCGGTGTTTCGAGTGACCTAGGAACTGAACCATTTGGCGTCGAATCTTTATGTTTAGCTACCGCTGCTTCCAATTCAGCAATGGTTTGAAGATGATTGCCACATTGATCCGTTAAACGCTGCTCCAACGAATGCAGCAGAGCTGTCCGTTTTTCTTCAGCTTCATGAGCAGCTTTAAGGTCCAGCTCGAGTTTCTCCACCTATATTGATTGCAAAGGTCAACAAAACTCCCAATCAAGTTCAAGAAGCTGGGAGTCATACCTGGCCGAGGATCGTTTCTTGTCTCACAAGCTCAGCCTCCAAACCATTGATGTACTCTTCGGCACCTTCATATGCCTTTTCAATCTTCTCCAATTTTGAAGTCAAGATCTCAACCTTTTAAAAAAAATCATGTTTAAACCAGAAAAGGGAGTTGTTTCATGTTATTACCTTATGTGAGGCAGCCTCTTCGCTTGCTTTAATCAACGCCTCAACGTCATTTCCTCCTTTGAACTTTTCATATTCGCGAACTTGAGCCTGCAAGTTTTCAGCCAAAGTCCAGTAATCTTGCGCTGCTAGTGTCATATGGCGGAGCTCATTGGCCAGTCGTTTTGTTCGTTTCGCAAGGACTTGAGTCGCTGCAGGTGTTATTGTTGCTGAAGAATTGGATTGCGGCAAGGCTGCTGTTTCGCTCTTGCTCCGGGACATTGTAGGTGGTGTAATGGTCGCACTGGATCTGCGAGAGCTGGTGGAACTCATGGTACTGCTGTTGCTTGTTCGACGAGAAGCGATGGGGGCAGTGCCAGGCTTGGAAGCTGATGGTGGTGGTTTTGTAGATTTCGGTTTGGATACTGGAGTGCTTGAGCGCGAGACTGTTGGGAGGCGAGATCCGTGATTGGAGGTGGTGACGTCACTGTCGGCGATTGATTCAGTGTATGTCACAGTGCTCGCGATGGAGTCGGTATCGCTAAAGTCGTCGAGATCCGCCAAATTGGTTGAGTTATGGTACATTTTGAGGGTGCTCTCGGTATGGATGAAAGCCAGCTGTATTTTGTAATGTATCAGCGATGAAGAAGTTGAGTTTAAAGAGAGTGTGTATCGCACCTCGTTGTTCAAGTAGTTGCATTGGGCTTTAAGTTTTACTACTTCTTGGTTCTTTAACTCTAGTTCCAGTCTCAGTTCGTTGTTTTCAGCCAGCAAGGCGTCTTGTTTGACTTAAATTTGAATGAAGGGTTGATTAGATGGAAGGCATGGAGGACATTTCCGCCAAGGCTGTCTGAGTGATGAAAAAGAAAGGAAAAACACCGCCGTAGGCGGTATGAAAGATGAAGAAAAAAAAAGGGTATACACCGCCTACGGCGGTATGAAAGATGAAAAAAAAAGGATATACACCGCCTTCGGCGGTATGAAGATCAAAAAAAAAGAATATACACCGCCTTCGGCGGTCTGATAGATGAAGAAAAGAATATACACCGCCTTCGGCGGTATGAAGATCCAAAAAAAGAAAAAGAATAAACACCGCCTTCGGCGGTCTGAGAGATGAAAAAGAAAGGAAATACACCGCCGTAGGCGGTATGAAGATGCAAAAAAAAAAGAATAAACACCGCCTTCGGCGGTCTGAGAGATGAAAAAAGAAAATAAACCGCCTTCGGCGGTAAGACAACACCGCCTTCGGCGGTCTGAGAGATGAAAAAAGAAAATACACCGCCTTCGGCGGTAAGACAACACCGCCTTCGGCGGTAAGGCAAAACCGGCTTCGGCGGTAAGAAAAAAAACCGCCTTCGGCGGTAAGACAACCGGAACACCGCCTTCGGCGGTGATAACAAACCTCCAGTCTTCAACATTAAATTCTCATCCTTCAACCTCCTCACAAGATCCATATAAAAAACAACTCTCGATTCTTCAACATTTTCCAATAGAGCAGCATCATTCTCGGTATTCAAAAACTAAAAAATTTCGCTGCTCTGTTAGAGAATTTCAGCGTTCGAAGAGTCTCATCCAAATCCGATTCAAAAGGAGAAACAAATGAAATCAATAGAGTATCGGTATTTCTGATTTCATCTGTTAAAGACAAGTTCGGCAGTGAATACAAAAAAAACAAACAAACCTTGAAGCACCATTTGAAACAAGAGAATCCTTCATCAAAAGAGTCAATTTCGACTGACGATAGTCAGCATCGGCAACGCCCATGACAATATTTTGCAAAGCCAAAAGGCCAGAGTTGATGAGTACGGGAGTGGTGCAGTGGTTGTCCAGTTTGACTCTTGAAGAAGACGCCAAATCAAAGAAACGGAGACGAGACGTAATAATAGTTTCCGGATCGTGGTGGTGTTGCCGCAAAGTGATTGTATAGATGAGGTGCGAGCGAGTAGAAGAAGTAGTAGGATTGCGGGCATCGAGCGCAGCTTGAATGATTCTGCACAACAGAACAACAGTTTTAAAAGCCGATGGATGGATTGCACGCAAAACACTCACGCCAGGGCCGCAGCGGGCGAGTCGACGGCGACAGACTCGGCGCCGACGCATTCGACGCCGGAGGAGCCGTCGAGCAGCACGACGCTGTCGCCGCGCAGCACGTCGACGGCGTCTTCGTTGCGCACTTCGAGCAGGGTTAGGGTTACGCCAAACTCGGGACGCGCCGCCGCGTGCGCCGCAGCGTACGACGCAATGGACGCAAACACGTCGGCGAGCGCCAGCCCGAGCAGCGCGCGCGCCGCGCCGCTCTTTCCCGCGCGCGCCGTGCCGTACAGCGCCACGTTGACGCTGCGCCCGTCGAGGAACCCGCGCACCAGCGGCCACACGCGCTGTCCGTACACTATCTCGCTGCGAGCTTTAACGTCGAACCCCGGAAACGATGCCGCCCCCGTCCGCGAAAGCACCCGCACGCCGGCGTCGGCGTCGGCGTCGGCCTCGAGAATGCGGCGGTCGGCGCCATGCGCAGACAGGTGCTCGCTGACCACGAGCACTGGCTGCTGCATTCTATGTTTACAGAGATGTTGGAGATGAAACGAGATTTTTGTTGTTTCAAGTTTATTTTTATTATTCATTATTTGTTCATTGATCCATCCTGCTTCAATACTACAGTAATTTTTATATTCTTATTCCATGGTGCATTAATAACATTGTAGCATTCTTTGTTTTTCACTTGTTTGTCTACCGGTCATCTCAACATCTTTCACTTGAAATCGTCGACTCTCGAGTTCATTGCTTATCAGTCGCTCGCGCTGCATGGCTTCAAGACATGAATTAATCAAACGTGAGTTTGCACGCTTGCTACTAGTATTCCTGTGCGCCACAGTTTTTACTGTTTCACGGCGGTTCGAAAGCGTACGAAAATAGAAAAATTCCTGTAGCACCCCTTCCAGTCAAGACTCAACAAACAAAAAAAATGAACCTTGTGACGTCACCTTCACAACACTCAGTGCCACCGAATCCAAGAATGCGTCCAAACACGGCTAGTACACACTACAAATGCAAACTCAACCCTGCGGCATCCTCTTCCGCAACGACCTGCGAGCATCAGCACAACAACTTCCGCCACCCAATATTTCATTTCTCCACCGTCATCATCTCATCCCAAACGGCGACACTCCAACACTCCAACCTACTCGCAATCCTATAATAATTCACATTCCCTTGTCCACACGAAGCGGAACTCATTTAATTCCACTTTACTGGCCACAAGCCTCCCAATGTCCATGATTCCCACCACAACTTCCCCGCATCGACGATCCGTATCAAACGGAAACGGACACACCAACACACGCGCCATCATGAATCGAAATATGAATTCTCACGCTTTCAAAGTATGGCTTGGTAAGCTCAATCTTGAACCCCAAAAGAAAAAAAAATGCAACTGTGCCACCCTCTTTTCTAACACAAAAAAAACCCGTTTCAACAAAGACTCCGTCAGTTACAAGCCTAAACCTCGACCAGCAACAACACCAAGCCCAACCCCCACGCCTCTATCATCACCCACAAAACCCCTCGTCTTTGAAAATCACCGTCCTCCATCGAGTCGTTATTCCTCTGACACACGAGAATTTGCTAGCACTGGATCTGTTGCTCCTCATCCTCCATACTTTACTCCAACACCTCCAACACCTCTCCTAGACCTCGGACGAGACCAACTCCGTGCTTTAATGCTCGAAAGCGGTATGCACACTGTCGCGCCCGTGACGCGTGAGCAATTGAAGAACGGTGGGAGTTTGGCGGCGACCCCGGATTTGTATTTTGACGAGGACTCCCTGATGCTTGAGGATTTGGCGCTTGATCAAGGATATGAGCCGTATGATATTCTCGAAGGTTGTAGTAGTAGTAGTGATGGTGATGGGGATGATGGATTTGATGATAGCGGCGATGAATCAGTTGAGAAGCGGTTGGTGGTGGAGGAAGAGGAGGAGGACGAGGATATTTTTGAGATTGATGCCGAGATTAATGATGCATTGAAGGAACTCGGAATCTAAAACGAAATATATATATACTTTTGTAATGCATCAGCCACAGCATTCAAGATTTGGATTCAGAGGAACTCTATTTAATTCCGAATATATTAATAGCTTTCCTGGTAGTAACCGCGCTGGATACGGTTATTCTTCTTGAACCAATTACATTCAACAACTATAGATGGCGATCTCCGTTTTTTACATTTTGTTTTTTAAGCCCGCATTCGACTCTTTTCCAGAATCTGCCGCAACAATTTAGAGATTTTGAAAAAACAATGGGAACAGGGGCGTCAAGAGCAGTTCAACCACAACAACCTGATCGCCAACAACACCAACAAAAAAATAAGAATAAGGTTCAAAAACCTAATCGCGCAAACCACAAAAGAGGTGCCTGCTTCTGATACCGGATCCTCATTGCCCCCACAAAAAGAAGAAGCAATCATTGAACCACGGAAAACAAGAAAGATTCCACCAATTAGTCAACAACTCCACTGGTACACTCGCCACTGGCACTGGAGTTGATGAAACATTCAACGCAATCTACGCCGACGCTCAAAAATATGGAACGATTGACGTCATGCTTTCCATCAATTGTTGGACAATGGAAAAGAGTGCATTGTGGCTGAAACAAGAAGCTGGAAGACAGAGGTGTTAGTGTATGGATGTGCACTTCTGAACTTCAAGCTGGAGATAATTACCGTGATGGAATCTTTCAAGCTGTGAAGGGGTGTCGCGTCTTGATTCCATTCGTAAGCTCTATTTTGTTTTTTTGTTCATAAACTCATCTATACAACAACAACAACAACAATCTTGACCACCGTAACACTGTTACACTTTAGATTAATCAAAAATGGGCCAAATCCGGAGAATGCGAATACGAATTCTCTCTCGCCGTACGAACAAACCTAATCTCCCACGACAGCAACAAAACAAGTCGCGTCATCCAAGCCAAAACCGCCTCCACAGGAGAACCTTACTCCATCCCAGGAATCCGCCGCCCCGCATTCCTCCCCATAAAATTCCCCGACATTGAATGGACAGAGAACCCAGCCGTCGAACAACTCTCTTGCAGCACAAACTTTGTCGTTTGCGATTCAATCAACTTGTTGGATGGTACCTCGCAAACCCTCCTTCTCCCGAAAATCCTCAACGGGTTATACAACTTGGGTATCAAAATCCAACTGTTACCTACAGACCCGCCGCTGATCCCTATGGCGAAACGGTCCCTCGTAAAGAAAACGAATCCAGTGGATTTGGCACAGCAAGTCATTTCAGGGATCCAATTCCAGCTCCAAAACGCACAGGATTTGTTTCACACTGGTTTCGAGAAACGGCGGCGGTGGTGGCAATGGTGCCACTGCGGGAAGTCCAAACGGCGCAATGTTTAGTGTATTCCCACTCAACAGCTTGTACAGACAGTATTTGGGATACTGCGCCAACGAACGGAGCGGCTGTGAAGTCATTTGGTCGCTCGAGTTCCTGATTGAACCAGAAGGTGATTTTAACCATCAGGATCCGCCGTTGGTAGGTACCTGTGAAGGGGACTTGTACGGCTCATTTAATGAGCGTCACGGATGTTTCTGATACAGTCGAATCAAGACAAACACATGATTTGTTTAATGCGCATGTGAAGGATGATCACTGCGCGGTTGCGTTTTTGAAAGGGAAGTTTGATCGGAGGAGGGGTCTTGTTGTGTTGGACGCGTATGATAAGGATGACCCATACTCCATGATTCGGTTATGTAAATATCGTATTGTTTTGGAGCAGGGTCCTGATGGAAACGTGGAGGATGAAAAGAATGCAAGCCGTGCCGGGAAGCAAGCGTTGGGACTGTTTAATCCTATTATCGAAAACCCAAAGAAGGAAGAAGCTTTGAATGAGTGGACTGCTGTTATTCGGCTGGTCGCCACTGCATAATACCCCCCCAAAACAGGTTTCTTTATTACGAGAATAAAAGACTCACAATAGTAGACAGCTCAAGTCAAAACTGCACGTAATTCCAGGATTCTTTTGTAGGTTAAACATCCTGAGATGCGGCAAAAACCGAATTTCGGAAGGGAACCTGGCCCTGACAATAAATTCGAAGCCATATTCACGAAACACAAAGCCTTCAGTTTTCCAAATTCAGCCGGAACCTCTCCACAAGCATGGTTATAATGTATCGCAAACGTCTCGAGATTCTCCAAAGCTCCAATCTCTTTCGGAATCAAACCACTGAACCCATTCCAACCCAAATGCAACTTCCTCAGATTCTTCAAGTTCCCAATAGATGAAGGAATCGCTCCTTCCAGCTTATTCCCATTCACCGAAAGTGTCTCCAACGCAGTCAAATCCCCAATCTCATATGGCAACTCCCCAACAAGACCACAACGACTCAAATCCAAAACCACCAGTCTTTTCAGATTGCCAAGCTCTTTGGGCACCGGTCCAGTCAACAGCGGATTGAAATTCAGACTCAATGTTCTCAATGCACCCAACTCCCCAATTTCTTTCGGAATCACACCACAAAGACGCGTCAACTTGAGTTCCACGAGGTTCTGCAGCTCTGCAAAGGAGCTGTATGGGATCCGGTAGTAGTAGTGTGTTGTGGGACAAGCGAATCGTGACGTCCAGTTTATTATGGTTGCTTGGCGGAGCCACTTTGACGCGTACACGGCTTGGAAGGACGGAGGCGCAAGCATGAAGGCAGTGTTCCATAAGAGTCATTGCGCGATATCTGTTGAATGATTCTTCTTCTTCGTGGCTTTGGGGTGGCTGGTTCGTAGGGAATTCTTTCGAGAACTAGGTTTGCAAAGTGCCTGGTTAAGAGAACGTCGTTGATCCCGAGAAGAGAGGCTTCTGAATTGGAATACTTTTACTGGATGGATCCAGGAGAATATCTGAAACAGAAGCTCGATGGGGAGGCGTTGGAGAGTCGTCCTATCATGTTGCGATGTTGCAGACTCTGTCATTCGTGATATATGAGGTCCTTAAACACGATTCAGATGTGGTTCCGGCGTCTTCGTAAAGAAGCGCAACAACTGGTATGTGGCTCTCTTGCAGTTTTTGTTTTGATGCTTTTCGACAGCACTTGAAAAATCATTCCTCTCTCATAATTTACTGACCAAATTAAAGGAATACGTAAAGAAATAAATGAAAGCTTAAAATAAGAAGAAAAACAAAAGACGCGCGGGGGCGGTTTTCTCACGCCATATTACTCTTTCTCCTCCCTGCTGAAAGACTACCCCCGCTCATTCCTCGGCCGCCACTTCCAGCCACATTGCTCCCCTGCAAACCCGCAACAACCGCTTTGAAAAAGTTCCGTGCCTCAATCGTCAAACTGTGCTCTCTGCCCAAAGCAGCTTCATAGACTTGATAAGGAAGCAGGAATATAAGCATAACATGAATCAAAAAAAAAAAAAAAAAAAAAAAAAAAAAAAAAAAAGAAATACTACCTTCAAGAGCTTTTGCAGCATATTCTTTTGCTTTTTCGGATCTGCCATAAATGAAATGCAACTGGCCTAACGTGAAGTTCACTTCGGCGGGTCCCGTTGGACTTGTCATATAGTTTGTTCGATAGCTATAAATTGTAGTCAACATTTGAACGGCTTCTGCCTGTTGTGCTTCATCTAATAAAGTTCGGCATTAAGTCAGACTTCTCTCCACGTTTCATGTGCCCAACTCACCCAAAACTTCCACGTTTGCTTTCAACGCAGCCTTCCATATGGAAACCACTTTATCAAACACTGTAGTAACCTGTTCCAGTTTTCCTTGCTTGTGAAATACATTACCCAGTTGGAAGAACCCACCCAACACCAAAATATTCTCCGGACCTTTCTCTAAACTCGCATAATAAATCTAGAAAAAAAATTGTTAAAGTGCCTCTATTTTGTTACAAAAGACAAGCCTCACATCCTGAGCAAGCTGCGCCAAGGCTTCTCCATACTCTCCCTGACTTGCATACAAAAGTCCAAAGTTTCTATGCATTTGACTTCGTATTCGATTTTCGCAATTGGGAGCTTTGAGAATCGCCCATTTGGCAAGACTCAAGTAATCCTCTGCTTGTGGGTACTGCTTGAGACCAATACTCGCTTCTCCCAAAAGCAGGTACGATGGAACAAGCTCAATGCTATCTTGACCATAAACGTCCATACTGAATCGGAGGGCTTGGAGAGCTGCAGGAATCGCAAGATCGTACTGGCGGAAAAAAAAACACGCAGATATTATGAGAAGAGCAAGACTATCAATAGCAAGAAAAAAAGTAAATTTTGATTACTTGTCCCTCAAATAGCTTCTTATGGGCTTCTGTTTTTGATAGTTCCAACAATTGAATCTAATGGTTGCAATTTCAGATTTCATGCAGACATGCAACAGACCATGGAAAATACCTGGCGATGACGAGTTTGCTTCTCTCGATGTATTCTCTCTTCTTCTGATCCAAGCACGGTTATTGGAGTCCTTTCATTAAAGCAATAAGCTCATTGAATTTAATATTGCGTGCTGCGGCGCGGGTAATATAATACCGTAAAGGAATCAGCATCGAGCAAATCTTTTGATGTATTCCTCGGAAGTCAGTGCTCTGGTGCTCTTTATCGCTATTCGTTGTGTTCCAGCAGATATCGATGGCAATCTTCGTTTAGCTTTCGCAGGCAGCACCCAAGATCCCGCATCGCAAGCAAACTCACCAGTAAAACGTAACACGGCAATCTTTACATTGTATATAACTGCGAAGTAGCAAGAAGGATCAGATCCCTCTCCACCAAAATATATCAAGAATCATAAACTCACGCTGGTTTTCCACACAACTCACAGCCAAGCTTGATCCCTAGAACCAGACGCGAGGTGGATATATATTAAGATTTTAGGCCATTTAATGGTTTAAAAGAACGGGTCTTTACCCTTTGGGTTTGCCAAAGGGTTGATGAACGTTGAGTGTAGTGTGATTCCATCAGGTGCTCCAGACTTGGTTAAAAGCCCGTCGCCGTGATTTCTCGGAGAAACACGATGATCTTTGCCAGGTCCACCAGCCCGCGGCTGAATAGGCGGAATCGGAGCATAAGATGCGGTTGACATTATTTAGAAATTTCAAACTTTCAAAGTACAACTTATAAGGCAACTTATCTATTTGTATCTAGTAACTTTGATGATGTTCGGAAAACGCGTTTTGTGCACGTTTCTTCGCTAGTAGGTTGTCTACTGCTGGATCACCACTACCAAAAAGAAACCCTTAAAAAAAAGGAAAAACTATGAATCTCTAAGATCCAAGCAAGTATTATGAACCTGTTTATTCAGTATCCTTCAAATCAAAAGTGAATAGTTCATTATGTGAGGATAAAAAAAAGAAGAAAAATGAACGCATTTCGGTTGACTAGAACAGCATTTGTGTCCGTATCCAGAGCTGCGTAAGAACCCACATCTATTTACTTGCAAACATGCGACTAATCTAATAGGAGTTAAGCCAACCGCGAGTCTGTGCGAGGGCATTCTCAGCTGCGGCTGTTCACCGATCTGCTGCTGTGTCACCAAAGATTTCTGAGATTGTCGACAAGATTGAGACTTTAACTCTGATTGAAACTGCTTCTTTGATTCAGGAGTTGAAGGTGTGTTGGGGTTTGGTGCGGGATTAGTTGGGCGGTTGGGATCTGGGAAAAAGGAAAACAGAAAAGCTGCGAACATTCAGTGGATGAGAACTGAGTTCATTCAGCTAGAAAATTTAAGCTCTCTGTGGACTTTTTTGAAGATCGTGGAGTGGATCGTTAAGCCAGAATCAACTCTGTCGAATTTTCAGAAGCGGATTTCAATTGTTTCTGAATGCCTGTGTTACAGACCCGACTCAACATTCAAGATATCGCCATGCCCGTTGCCGCTGCCCCTGCTGCTGCCGCTCCAGCTGCCGCCGCTCCAGCCGCTGCCGTAGAGGTGCGAAAGTTGTTGTATTCTTTGTATCATTTGGGTTAACATCTTGTAGGAGAAAGCGCCAGAACAAACCGAATTCAAAGTGAAATTGGAGAAATTTGATGCTGCCGCCAAAGCCAAAATTATCCGCGAAGTCAAAAACTTGATTCCAGGTGCCAACTTGGTGGAAGCAAAGAAATTTGTTGAGAGCGTACCCAAAGTGTTGAAGGAAAACGTTCCGAAGGAGGAGGCTGAGAAGTTGAAGAAGCTGCTGGAGGATTTGGGTGCTACCGTTGTTCTGGAGTAAATCATGGGTCATGTTGATTATGGATCTTCTTCGATGATAGTGGGAAAAAAACAATAAAATCACCCCGATAATCTAATTATGTGAGTCTAAAATATTCATGACTTATACATTTATTTCTCAATTGTTATTAGAAGGAACGCCAACATAGCAAGTCCATGCACACAGTCTTCTGATTTAATCCCATTCTTTTTTGATGTCAAAAGACCATGACCATTCCAAATGCACATGGTTGTCATCATCCGTGAATCTTGACTTCACATTGTAATGACCACGAGCGAGCATACCAGAGGGTGCGTCTTCCAATGGGAACTTTTTCTCGTAAACGTCTGAAAGAATACCAAGTCAAATGAGCACATCATAAAACAACTTCATACCGCCTGATGGTCCATACGATCCCAACATTTCATCAGCCTTGTCGACTGTTAACAGAGGAAATAAGATGCCATTCAAGTTAAATTAAAATGAGCCAAACACATGCGAAGAATACCCTTCAATCCAGATCTCTTTACAACGTGTAGGTACTTCAATCCAGAAACGACATCATGGTTGACTCTGAACTTGACCTTCAATCGATATTCGACTCCTTCTTTAATGGTCATGACCTGAGTCTTCAATGCCTCAATGGCAGCTTTGGTGTGAAGTACGTTAATAGAAAAAGAGGTAGGAAAAGCCATCCCATACCTGGAGTGTCCAACGGAATAACAACATCGGGACGTCCAGCAGATTCCATGGCAATATGGAGTAGAACAACATTGCGTGGGTCGTCACTCTTGACTATAGTGAATAAATATGTTATAGTGGTATTAATAGCAACAAACAGCCACTCACCAGCGGTCGCGCCTGCCTTAATTCCAAGGGACTCTTTCCATTTTCTCAAAGATTCTGGAATGAAAACGAGTTAGACTGCTGTTGTAAAACTTCAAGAGTACACCAGCAACAGCCACCCACTACAACATTACAAGACTCAACCGATCTCCGCCATTCGCAACAATCCCCTTCCTTCTTTCTTTCGTTTCGTTTGTCTTCGTCCACGCTTATCGAGTGGCAGATAGATAATTACCATCAGCGGCATCAAGTTCTGCCAATTCCTGAGCCGTTTTCTTGGCTCCTGCTTTGTATCCAACGGCGTTTTCGGATGGACCAAAGTCGTCGTCGGTGATTGCGTTCCCACTGGCGCTCACTGCATTGTAAGGCGACTGTGATTAGTTTGAGTGATGTTGGAGGGTAGTCTCACTTTTTTATCAAGTTTTACAAGAGACCACGCGCTTCGGTCAGAAAACATTCCTTGCGAATAGCTAGCCCGTTTCAGAGAAAGGAATGAATATATCGCTCAGTAGCTCGTTTCTACCTAATTGCGAGTTTTATTATACTATGACCACAGTTAAGCACTGCAGTCTATGATCATCTTAGAATTGAATGCACCAGCTCTGCAACTGCTGTTGAAAAATCCTTTACCACGAACTTAAAAACATTGATCTCGTGGCAGGTGGCTGGTTGGCTTGGTGGTGTTCTGACACTTGGCCAAGAAACAACCAAAATTCACAGCATGGACCACTTTGAGGAAACAGTAGCCTCGCTGCTTAGGAGCCTACAGAATCGTTCAAAGACGATCGCAGCTTTCGCTTCTTTTGCCGTAGTAGTGAAGGTTGTCTACTTCCAACATAATACATCCCTTTTGGGTCAGTGCAATCAGGAAGATCCCAGGACCCCCCGTTCGAAACCCCTTCTTATTGGCTGGTAACCTGCCAGGTATTTCTATCCGCCATTTCTTTGTTGAAGATATCATCTTTGTAAGAGCAAGTAATGATAGACCTAAAATCCGATGTGGGAACCGTCTACCTGAACTGGGTTGCCACATATGGCCCAATTGTTCGCAACTATCGTTTCTTAAATCAGCCTGCCGTTTTAGGTTGCCTCTCCCAGTGGAGTTCGGAGAGTCTTGAGTTCCAATGCTGATAATTATGGAAAGACTTCGTCAATCTGGAAAGCATTGGCAAGGTGAATGGAACCGTCTCACACAAAATACGAATAGTCCAGTATTAATTCCAAAGCGCTTGTCTCGTCTTTGTGAATAGAATGTTTGGACCAAGTCTGTTTGTGGCATTGGTAATATCTAATTGATACTGTATTGTGTTCATTGGTATTGAATATTGGAAAATAGGGTGACAATCACAAACGACAACGCGCCGTTTGCAATCCGGCCTTTCGTGTTGGAAGCATTAACAGATTGATCCCGTATTTCATTCAATCTGCTTTGGAAACTCGTTTGGTATGGTCAGCACACTTCACGTCCAGTCCTCAGACATTCCTACCAATGGATATAACTTTGGAAATGTCTAAGCCCACTCTGGACGTGATCGGGCGTTGCGGGATTTTCATACGAGTTCAATGCTGTCTCCGGAGGAAGTGTCTCACCATTGAATAATGCTATGAATGTGATTGTCGGCAGTTTCGGATTTATGAATATGCTAGTGGATATGCTGTTCCCGTTCGCCAAATATTTAGTTCCGTCGGAGCGGAGGCGCCATGCAAAGATTCGGAGAGCCAAAGAGCTTGCATATTCAATTTGTTTGGAGATTGTGAATCGAAAGAGACGCGAACTTGTGGAGAAAAAGGCAGAGGAGTCGCCTGATTTGATCACTTTGGTTTTGAAGGCAAGCATGGAAATGGATGTCAAAAATACTCTAACGGATGAAGAGGCTGTTGCGAATGTAAGATGTTGCTTATGTTATTTTCCTTCGGGCTCTGGCTCATTCAATTTCTCTGGTTTTTAGATTATGACTTTTCTTCTTGCAGTAAGTGTATGCCTTCTTTGTTTACTCTTGATTGCTGTTGACTCTACCTCAGGGCCACGAAACGACATCCAACGCATTGGCGTAAGTGCGAGAACCATTTTCTTTGGAAGTTTAGCCAGCCCGTAATTGTTTAAAATAGGTATACTTTGGAGCATTTGGCACAGAATATCCACATACAAGAGCAGTTGAGAACGGAGCTTATTTCCAGCGGAATGGCGAATCCAAACACCGGTCCTTCAGATGATTTTATCCTATCATCACAAACTTATTTGGAGGCAGTATGCAAGGAATCTCTGAGAATGTCTCCGCCAGGTCCGATCTATCAATTCTCTGTGGTTTATTTAATTTACGACAATAACAGTTGCTACAACACATCGTATTGCGCTCGAGGATGATGTCATCGATGGTTATGTCAT
Organism: Obelidium mucronatum; assembly: GCA_025765595.1. NCBI lineage: Eukaryota > Fungi > Chytridiomycota > Chytridiomycetes > Chytridiales > Chytriomycetaceae > Obelidium > Obelidium mucronatum. The sequence goes on along the minus strand of JAIVFH010000108.1, from coordinate 63,948 downwards.
CCCGAAAGGAACCTACATTTCCGTTTCGCCAGAAGTAATGCATAAGTCAACAGAACTTTGGGGTGCTGATGCGCGAGATTTTAAACCGGAAAGATGGCTGACACGCGACGGCGATGACTCTGGAAAACCGTATGGATCTTACATGCCCTTTTTCAACGGTTCCGCGAATTGCATTGGGTCTCGGTTCGCTATGTTGGAGTTCAAGTGTATTTTGGCGGTTCTTGTGAGATCGTTTCAATTTGAGGTTGTCGAAGGGTTTCGATACAAGAAAGTCCTGGCTTTGACGAATCGGCCAGACCCGTGCTTGATGTTAAATGTGGCTCCTATTTTGGTATAACCAGCTCTGGGAGAATTTGGAGAATAAATATTATTGAGTAAAGGGAACATTCATAGTCCGCTAGAAATTTGTTCCTTCACGCAGGCGGAAATCCTTGCGAGCGATCGGTGGAACAAGAGACTTTCATAAGAACTGACAACAGCCCGTTCAAATGATATAATATTATAATCGTGGTCTGTCTGAAGCAGAAGCCTGAGGGCCAGTAATGGCAGCGAGTACGAAACGAAAGACAGTTTAACTGAGAAACTGTGTCAAGCAAAACCCCAATTCGCCGTGCTTTTGGGCAGATCCACTTCTTTCATCCCTCCTCTTTACTTTATTCTATACTTCCTATAGCTTCCTAAATTATTCCATCATTCTGTCCTTCCATTTAAAATGAAGTCAAAAATCCCATCGCAGTATTTTATTCGGCGACTAAGCAAACAAACGGAAAGCAATAACATGAACGTTTAAAACACCCACACGGTTCCAAAACATCTGTTCCGTCTCACACTTCCCGTTCTTTACAAGGGATAAAAGATAATCAAAAATATACCAAAAAACATACACGACAACCCTTCATCACAATTCAGAATTACACAGATTCGTCTTCCAACCATTTATAGTCGAATCTATGATCCAAATATGTTATTATTGATTCAAGTATAATCAAAAGAACCCAGTTACCTGAAATCCAACTTTTTCCTCTGACACCATGACCCCTCGTAATCGAAATAGACATAAGTTCCCTGCTCGTATTCATCTGTTATGGCTTTGGGCTCCTCAAACCGTTGGAACCATGTTTGATACTTTTTGTGGAACCGCCACGATTGCTTCTTCAGTTCCTGAGCCGCAAGGTACCTGATTAAAAACAGTCAACTAAATGAGTCTTTAAATTGGAAAACCGGATCTTAACTGTTGGTATGTCCCTTGCTGGTGGTAGAAAATAAAGAACAAGGTATCAATGTCGAATTTTTCAAAGACGGCAGGGTTATCAAAAACGGCCAGTGGGTGCTGAGGGTAATACGATGGTGTGGGATACGAAGTTTGCGGCACATAGTGTTTTTGCCTAGGTTGCAAGTTTGAGTTTCCGTTGTGACAATAATTGAAAATGAAATCCCAACCTGTCAAAGTCTAATGGCTCTGGAATGAATCTGAAACTTGTTTCCAGCATATGATTGAAAAGAAGGATGTCATCCCGTGATTTCGTTGTACTTCGCTCCTTTGTACTGACAAACGATGTAATCATATCTTTTAGAGCTGGAGGGAGTCTATTGTCGAGCGGTTCTTGGGGTGTTGCTGCGGGCTCCTGGCCAACATCTCGTTTCTATATCAAGAAAAGCGAAGGTGTGAAACAATCAACAAAATCCTTAACACTAACAATTTGACTAATTGGCGTTTTTGTTGCAGCCAATGCAATAGAAACCGCAGCTGGTACGACAGTGTGGTCTTGCGGTGATGATGCCCATTGATTATTCACGGGTCTAACAGGACTTTGAGCGACAGGCGACTGTTGAAGAGCGGCGGGAGTCACAGCTGCCTACAATTTCGGGTTTTTTCTCTACTGTAGTTGGAGCAGGGGGGCGCCGTGGTTGGTGCCGGCGCCTGGGTATGGACTGCCGCAGCCGCAGCAGCATACCGGATAGTACTTGGCGGAATAACGGGGGCCACAGCGGCGGGAATGTCGCTTCCGCTTCTGGCAGGCTGTAGTGGGGCCGCGGCGACCGCTGCAACCGTCTTCGCTGCAGGTTTCGCAGGAGGTTTTGCAACTGAACAACGGGCATGTTATGAAAATCCCGAATATTGAATTTCGAAATACCTTCTTCTTTGGCAGCGACTGCGACAGGTTTTGCAGGCACCACCTTGATGGTTTGCTTTGAGGGTGAGGCAGCCTGCTATATTGTCAGAAAAAGATAAAATAGGTATTCAAACATGAAACTAACGTCCTTCTTTCGCCTTTTTCTTCAAGTCATCTGTAGATTTAGTATCCTAAACGACAAATAGGTTAGTCATGGTGATTTGAAGAGGAAGGCTACTAACCTGGCTTCGCTTTAGCCGGCGGTTCTACTTAAACGCAATTGCAACAGATTTCGTTAATCAAGGAAGATGGACGTTCATTAAGTGAATCAAACAAACCTTCTTCCGATTCGTCAGAGTTGTCATCATCGGCATTGATTCCATATGCTTCAGCATCATCCAGATTCAATTCATCATAGATTCCAATATCTTCTTCAAATCCATCTTCATGATTGCTGTCCACATAGTAGTTGACATCTTCTATCAGATTTTTCACCTACATAAAGTTGTCAGGAATCGCGAGATGATCCGTGCCACGCAAACAACGCACCAGCTCAGAATCCGTATCGCCATTTTCTAGCAAACGCAAGACGATTTCAATCATCTTGATGTGATGTTTATGCCTATCGATTGATTTTTCGAGCCCCAGAATCTTTTCCATTTTGGCCGTATCCTTTTTCTTTGTGCCCCCTGTCCTCAGCTTTTCTGTCTCGAATTCAAATGCATCGATTTGCGTCTCCAGCTTTTCAATAATTTCACGCAGGGTTTCGGCCAAATCCAGACGTTCCTGTTCTGCCGGATCCAGTTTGTGAGTGGCCAGTAAACCTTCTTTAGAAAAAGCCTTTGTTTTCAGCTCTTTCTCCATCGCTTTGAACTTTTCCATTTGCTGTGTGGGAGTGGGGTGTGAGTGTGAGAGTGTGGTTTTATCGCCCTTCACGCACCGTTTCGATCAGCCGCCTGTTTTCGAGCAGCGGAGTCTTATCTTTAATTTCGCTCGAGCCAATCCACGTCTTGATTTGGTCTCTGAAGCGCTGCAGTTTCTTGATTTCCTTTTTGAGATCCGCCTCAAGTTTGTCTTTCTGCGTTCCGTTTGGCGCCGCGCCGAGTTTGACGTAAACGGCTTCGAACGCCTCAACGCCGGCGGCGATGAGTTTGAGCACTTTGTCGATTTCGGCTGTGAAGGCGTTAGTTGAGCATCAGAGACGCAAAGACTGCAAAGACTGCAAAGCCCAGAAAAGCATCGCATCCAGCGTACCTTGGAGCTTTCGGTTCGACATTGTGGATGGCTAATGCGGTCGTGGGTGTGTGCGAGAACAGTGGTGGTGAAGTCTTAATATTTATGCAAAAAATGAGAACTATATACCTAAATAAATACGAAGTTATCACAGTTAAAAACACGTTCAAAATTGCGTTTTCTTACTGGTATTGATGCCTTTCTCTTAAAAAGATCAACCTCGGCTCGTCTGAGAAGAATAGTCGCCAGTTAGAGTATTAGAGAAATGGTAGTGAGAAATGATCTCAAAGACCCTCATTCAAATATTGGGTTTTATTCTTGCATGTTATTGTTCTTAAGAAATGGGAGCTCCAGTCATCAACAACTACAAACTTCCGCTTGCGATTCTTCGGATATTTGGCTCATTCACTGGCGGCGTTCTTCAATTCTTGGTTCTAGCGAATACGCGAGATTCGGATATTCCAGGCCTGCTAGTAGGATCTTTGATGGCATTAGGTGTTGTTTGCTCTGCCAGCGATCTTAGCTGTGACAGTCTCGACACTTACCAGCAGCTATTTAAATACATCAGAAGTCGGTTTCTTATCCGGTGGTATTTGTCTCTGCTTTGATTCTGCGCGCGCGCCTCCATTTTTACACCGTTCTATCCAGGACTCCAAACAGCACTTCTCATTGTCCTTCGATTGCCGTTTTTACGGATTCGTCGAGCTGTGCGCAGAGTTTATCCCACTAGATTCAGTAAATATGCAGATTCCTCAGATCTCGAGGAAGAGGACGATGAGGATGAAGAAAACGACGATGAAGTTGGTATCAAACACATCAAACTAAAGAGTGGCCCCAAAAAGGGATGGAGGACTATGCTTTTATGGATTCTTCCGAATTTTAATCCGCATGAATCGATTTTACTTGTCTTAATTAAAGCCTGTACGTCAGGCCTAATTGTTGGGTTGACAACAGGACAATTACAGTTAAGAATTAAGCTTCACTTCAAATGCAAACAGGAAATTAAAAAGCGCGTCAAAAAGATTTGGTGCATCTTCATTCCTTGTTATTCTTCGCTTATGCCTCAGTCTGTGTTTCAGTTTGGTCGCTGACTAGGTAATCAAACACGTTTTCAAAGCAATCACTGACTAAATCACAGTGGCCCGCCCATAGATCCAAATACATACTTTTCTGAAGATGAATATGGAATTGATGGATTCACTCGTCCATTTTATTGTACCATACTACTTTTGGCACTCAGCCTTTCGTCATCAACAACCACCAAAACAGTCATTTTATACATTTTATGTATCATTCAATTACTTTGCATGTCATGTATTCTTCCATCTCTTCGTATATTTGTGGCGTGGTTGTTGGAAACGGCAAGTAAACGATTACTTGACTATAACCCATCTAACATAGACATCAGGTGCAAATTGTTCTCATGGGAGGTACTCCAATGTCTGGCTTTGTTAGATGTGTCTATGGTTTTGCATTCAGTGTGTTAATTGACCCTGTCCTGACACATATTGCACTGGCCAGTGACATTACAAACATCAAAGCCTGGCTTTGCGTCGCTTCAGTTACTGGGTGCTTTAACAGCTCAAGAATATTTTTCAATATTTTACAGTAATCCGGCTTGGAAATCCGATCTGATTTTGCTTTTGATTCGTTGTCTCGCATCAGTTGGAATATCCATATGGCTCACACAAGGAATTTCCCTCTCTCAAACATCAACAACGTCTGAAAACCTGGCCAGCATATCGTCGTGGTCTGGAACAGCACTGTTGTCCATGCTAGTCTATATTCCTTGGCCTTCAACTCATTATGTCTCCAACCATTGCACCGTTTATTCCAAACCCCGTGTCTCTTTTCCTCGCATCGAAACGAGATCTAAAGAAAAACTTGATGCGAATTCGAAGATCAAAAGCTTTTCTTTTAATGGTCATTCACCACTCTATTCCTTTCATGTCCCTTATTCATTGTTCCGCAAAAACAAGTGTGTTAGCTCTTGCAAAATCGCCTATTCAAGATGGACTGAGTTTACTATCGTGGTCTTCTGTCAGTCAAAGTAATGTGGACCTATTCTTGTATGTTTTACTGCTGTCAAGAGTGTTTCGAGGGATTTGGATGAGGCCCGTACACTTTGCGTGGGATATTGTAGTATGGAATTTGATTCTTTCCAATAGTATAGTTAATGGATTTGAAGGGCCTGGTGGATTTGTATTGGGTGTTTTATTGGTCGGGTTTGGGAGGGGTGTTGTCGGAAGATTTCTGAATGGAAGTGTTGTCATATTAGTCGGTTTATTTACTTTTTGGGTGAGTCAGTGACGAGTCTTGCATTTCATGCTGACTTTGGAAATCTCAGACAGACCAAAAGCTGAGGACTGACGATTGGGTTCTACATTCCGTCTTATCAATACTTATATCTCCTTGTGGGCTTAATGATATCTTCGCTTCTCAATGCGCCATTGATGCCGTTATTGGGACTTCCTATCTATTGGGTTGGATTCTTGCGGCCAGAACGCGGCTGGTGGGCATCAACTGGTAGAACTCGCTTTGCGGGATTATCGAAAAACCCATCATTTATTAATCTTTCTGCCCGTTAAATAGACGTGGAGTTTGCACCGCATGCCTGTTTCTTCTCTTTACAGAAACATGCTTCCATCACTACTCAAGAGCTGGGAAAGTCGTCCTACATCCAACCCTTTCAGTTAATTCCACGAGATACTCAAAACCATTTTCTGGTTCGCTATGACAGCAAAATTCTTTTCGTTCGGATAGTTGAAAGTTGGTATGAAGGTTTCGAAGTTGTAAGTATCTGGCTTGGAAATGCGAGGAACTAGTTGCCACGAAACGGAACGAGTTATAGTTGAGGAAGTCAGGCGAGGAGTATGAGGAGGGCAGATGGGTTCACGGCTCACTAATTGGAGCCATTGGGAACCCTTGCAGTCAAGACTTATTCAGATTCGTCCTCCATCCTTACCGGGGTATTGGACCATCCCGACACTTTAGCTCTCATACAGCCGCTGTTTTTGAAATGTTTGATATACGTTATTTGGAGAAATCTGAATGATGTCATTGGCGTTTCCAAAGGGGATCTAAGATCTATGAGGTAGGGGGAAATTTTTTTGATCTATGCACTCCACGAAAATAAATCTACTTCATATTTATGCAGATTGTCGCAAGTTCCGCTGTCTCAACAACAGCTTGCATCTGTTGCTAATCAAATATCCCCATCAATGGCATCAATACCTTCGTTACAATAGACAATCCCAGAGGACTCTAGAGATGCACAAGAATTATCGATATTAGCAGCTCAAATTGGATATACCGTTCTGCTGGGATTAGGTAACGTACAAATTTATAAACTTCTGGGTTTTTTAACACATGCTTTTTTTTCTAAAAGGCGCTAATGGGTCCTCTCTACCACTTTCAATCAGTCTAATCAACAAACTTTATTCTGGGGAGTTATCAGATTCCACGCCCGTAGATATCAGATCTTGGTATCAAGAAAATTCACAGTCAAACTTGCGGACAAACCACTGTGAAAGCTTGGAGGCTGGCCGTCAAAATAACCTGGCAGAATCAGATTGATGGTGGGAGCGATGAAGGTTCTATGGATGATCTCTTGGTAAGTATTCGGTATTTAATGCTTATATTTTTTAACATTGGATTTCAGAATACACTTGACGACCATTATGAAAACTGGCACCTTACAGTCCATAACTCTACTCTACCAAAGTCCAAAAATAGTTTCCGATATTTCATTGAAGAAATGACTTGGTTTGAGGCGGTCGAACGAAAGATCCCAAACATATTTATATTCGGGGTGGCAAAAAAAGATGAAGACTTGACGACAAAGGAAGGGGCAGAAACAATTAATCATCGAGGAATCATGCGGCGAGAAGAAGCACGGGTCACATCTCGAGTATTGTCTATGACTGATAGGTGCAAGTGTTATGTGGGCCGACTGAATGATTCTCTCGTGAAAGGAATATGGGCGAATATGGCTTATGAACTGTTTTACTTGACAAATGATGATGATGGTGAGGCCCAAAAAAAAAAATCCGGATGCTAACATCACTGGATTTTCCGCAGAGCGATATTCGATTCAGGCGCATAAGGTCTTTCTTCGGAATCTCATCATCCAAAGCGCAGATCCACCTCTCGGATACCCATCGTACATGTCGCGTGAAAGCATCAGTATTCGATGTTGATGATCCCAGCAAAAAAATGATATAAACTACATAATATAATCTGAACTGGAAAGAAGTGAATAGAAATAAGAAAATCATATCCTTACGTTGGCAATGACGCATGTGACATTGCAAGTTGCATTTTCACTTTTTTTTGCCTTTGACCAAAAAACATGTTTCGCCAACTCGTTGCTAAGAGAAGCGCTGCCTCCATCAACTTTGTCCAAAGAGGTAAAGCAATCTGCCGACCGTTTACTGGAGCCGGAGGTGTTCGAAGGGCTGGATTGGTCTAGGATCTAAGGATGAAGAAGCCGTATCGAAGGGCAGGCAGGATGTAGCGCCCTTTGCAGATCGAGGTGTCTGTATGGTCAATGCTTCTGTTGCAGGCCATTTTAGTCTTCGTATTGGGACATCGCTGGTGCTGCGTGGGTGGAGTTGACGATATCTTGATTGACATTAGCAAATCCATCGAAATTACGGCTGTCAATCACATCAAAATCGACAATGGGGGGACTAAAGCGCATTAATTTGAAGTCTGCTGGGTGTGAATGATGCAAAGGAATGTCTTTCTATGGGAGCGAGTCATCCAGCGTCACACCTTATCCAACATCCTTGAAATCTCCAAATTTCAAAAAAACCACGATTCTGACTGTTTCTCTCTTTCTTTTTTCCCTCATCTAGCTGCTCCAGCTGTCCGCCTCGTTCCAGCCCGTGCCTACTCTCACGGACTGAACCCAGCCGTCACCAAGGAGTACGACGCGTACGTTGCCGAATGGACCGCCCACTTCCAAAACGTGCAGGATGACTTTGAGCTCGAACGTGGTCTCAACCAGATCTTTGCCCAGGATTGGTGTCCACAGGTTGAACTTGTCGGTGAAGCCATCAAGGCTGCCCGTCGTTTGGACACTTTTGCCACCACTGTGCGCATTCTGGAAGCGGTTGAGCACAAGGTGCACAAGAAGGAGCAATACGACCAATACAAGCAGGTGTTGGCTCCACTCTTGACCGAATTGGGTGTTGTTGACATCCACGCTCTTGGTGACTTTAAGGCTGTTCGTCAAAAGGTTTGGTGGGCCGATGCCAACTAAATCTGAATTTACTTCAGAGAACATTGGACACATACCACTTTGTCACACATAACACCTACCTCACTCAAAAAATTAAATAAAATACTTATATAGTCGACCTTTTGTTCCGTCTTTTTAATGCCTCAAATAACAGTTATCTTGATTTGAGGTTCTTTCGTCATTTATTTAATAATTGTTCAACCTGAATATATACTTTTTTTGAGTGAAGAGGGATACAATTTCATAAGGTCTTGCTTGCGCATGTTGTCATAGTAACAGGATATAGATAAACACCCATAGTTCATTTGTCTTTCCAGCAAGACAGTAAATTCAGCTTCTTTCCTTTTCGTGCCAAACGTGCTTCCAGTAAACGGTAAGAAGTCTCCAACTCCACCAACTGAGTTCTCACACGAGTCGCTCGCAAATTCGCATCTGCATTCGCCATTTCAAGAGTTGTAATTTGGTTTCCTAAGGCTCTGGTTTGAAGCTGCGATTCATGGAGGAGACTTCTCAGCCGAATTATCATTGTGAAGAGGACGCTGATGTATTGCGGAGACTCCACAGCAATCAAACGCTGATTAGTTTCCGGTCCAGTCGAATTTGTCCCGGGTAATTCATATTCATTCGTTTGGTGGTTGAACACGACAAAGTATGGTTCTTGACAAGGGGATGGTAGGTCTGGCAGCGATGACGGAGTCATATTCGGATTAGCACTCGGCAGAACGCGGCTCCAGGCTTCCAGGAACAACGGCGGCGCCTTTTGGTTCAACAGATCGGGAGCGCTTTTTACTGACTTCTTCCTTGGAACTGCGAATATCCATAACGGCTTCGTTTGTATCACTCAATCCTGGCTGAGGCACAAGAGCCGTTGATACAGGACCATTTCGTTCGGTGCGCAATTTCTTCAACTGACGCTGCGCGGACAGCAGCTCCGCTTGAAGAGAATCCATATGCTTCTCTTGGTCCTTGAAAGCATCCTCCCAAGTACGAAGAATTCCAGGAATATGAGACAGCGATTGTAAATGCTGATTCAGTTCAGCGATTTTGGCGTCTTTTTGTTGAATTTCTTCCGTCATGGCTTCAAATGAAGAATGAAGCAGAACCGTCTCCACTGGAGGTTCTGCGGATTGCAAGCCCTAAGCTCCTGCTTTTCGGTGAAGCTGTCAATTGTTCCTTGAGGTTGTGTAACTCAAGCTTTGCTTGCTCAAGTTCTTTAGAGACAAACTCGAATTCCTGCTTCTGCTTGTCCAGCATATCTTCAAGCTCCTGGACTCGATTCGGCTTTTGAATAACGGTGATAGAGTATGCTTCTCTTCTGTCTTGGTGGGACAATGAGTCTTCCGTGTCGCTGGCAATCAAAGGCGAGCTCGTGTTGCATACAGGTGATGCTGGTTGTCCCGATGAGTCAAGCGAAACATCAGATTCCCGGGTTATAAGCTTGTCAACGTCGACATCGGGCAGCGAACTGTCACGCGACTTGAAGAGCAATGACGTGTTGGCCAACTGCTGCTTCAAACTTGTGACTTGAGTACCAAGAGCTGCATTAAGATTGTTTGATTCTTGAAGTTCGCTGTCGAGGTATTTGATTGTTGTTTGGAGTTCTGTAACTTCGGTGGCATATTTCGCTGTTGATTCCATGGCCGAAGATAGGGCCTGCAGCAACGTCACGATTCACAGCCTCTACTTTTCGAGTACAGTCGCCGGTGACAGTTTCCAATGACTGTTGAGTATTCGCCAAGACGGCTTGAAGTTGAGCCACTTCTGCAACAAGTCGAAGGCGTTCTTGCTCAATGACATTATTGCTTGATTTCAAAAGCATATTCTGCTCCAAAAGATTTTGATTTTCTTTTGAAGTCTGCTCAAGAGCGTCCGATTGGCCTCTGGAAACTTGTTTCCAGTCAGTAGACTCGGGCTCCGCTTGTTTTGCGAGAACCAGCATCGGATTTAAGAAGATCCTGCTCCAATGCCGAGATTTTGGTATGCGAAGAAGCAAGCTCGCCTTTTAGGACACCAACGTGTTCTTCCAAGTGCGATACTTCTGACGACAACTGTTCGATTACTCTATATGTTTTTGATGCTTAAATGATCATTGATTTACGGAAATATATAGGGAGAGTTACCGAAGATATTCCGCCTGTTTATCATTTTCTTTGAGTTGTGCGATTTCCGAGTTTCTAGCTTCAAGTTGGACTTCAAGCTGTTCTATACGAGATTGATAGCCGCCAATTTTTTCTTTGGTGCCAATGCCAGAGAACTAGTATTTCAATCAATATTTGCCAATGTCTTTGCGCATGAAGTAACATACACGGTGAGACAGAGTCCGGGTCAAAGATAAATTATTTGCCTCTAATAAAAGATACCGCTCTTGGGACGCAGAAAGCTGTGCAGTTAGGTTTGACACTTGACGCTCCAGCTCCATTATCTCCTGGATTGATTCCTTCATTGAGCTGGGAAAAAAAAAATTCCGGCATTTACTAATTTGAATGAACAGTCAGGCGGTTTAACGTACGGGCTGTTTTTGGCTGCAAAGTTGCTGTCGCCAAGGCGTTCGTTCAATTCTTGAATTTCAACGTCTTTCTCACCCAACTGAACCTCCAAGGCCACAATGCATGCTTGCAGACCTGAAATCAGAGAGACCGTCCTACAACCTGGAAAAAATAAAGGTAAGAAGATTTTTCGTAAAGCCTTACTACACGACTCACTGTTTCATTTGCCTGGAGACTGACTCTTCAACGGCACTCTCTGCAGGTAGCATCAGACTTGGCCGTGGTTTGTGGTTTTTGATATGTGTTTGTTGAGACCTCTCTCAATTCTCTGTTTGAGTCCTCGAGTACAATACACGCCTGCTGTTTCTCTGCCAATTGAGTTTCTAAAACTCGAATCCGTTCTCCCATTTCCTCTTTGAGTTTAGCCACTTCCTTCCTATCAACAAACGTGAACAATTAATGCTAAACAATCATAATCAAATTCAATGGAACGGGAACCAAATACATACTCATCGTCTTTTACATCTACACCCACTTCTCGTGATCTCTCAAGTGTTTTACCACCCAACGATTTTGCCTCCGCCAAAGCAGTGGCTAAACTTTCACTCATTGCTTTGTTTGCTTCTTCCAGTTTTTTGCATTGCGATCGTGAAGTTTCCAGTTTCGCCTGCAGCCTTTCCACCTTTTCTTCGAGTTTCGCATTCTCCTCAAACAATCTTGAAAATGAGATCAAGTTTAATAAAAGATGTAAATTAAAATTCAAAAAAACAAAAGCAACTTACTCCATCATTGCATCTTCGTCTTCATCTTCATCATCATCATCATCTCGATGGCTGCGCTTTTCCGCGAGCTCCTTTTCTTTCTCGGCAAGCTTCTCTTTTAAATCTTGATTGTCTTGGTCTAATTTCTTGTTTTCTGATCGGGACGACTTCAGCAGTGTTTTTAACTGTTTCTTTTCTTCATCCAATTCGAATAGCATTTCATCAAGCAATCTTTAACGTAATTTTTTTTTGTGGGTTAAAAATACCCCTGACAAAAGAAACGCATAAGAAAACAAAGACTCAACTCCATGTATTCATCCTCTGTCTTGGTTTTAGAAAGACGTAATTGCCGTTCTAGCAACAGAATTTTGGCTTCAAGTTCAGAAATGCGCGCGGAACCCTCCTGTTGATCATTGTCTTCACCCAACACTGCCTTTAAAAATTTTTTGTTAGCATTATGCAACCCCATTAATTACAAAAAACGATGGAATAGTTTAAATCACCTTGATTTCCCTAGCCTCCCGCTCTTTCTTCTCCCAAGCCACAATGTCATTTTTGAGTCCAACAATTTCGTCAGTGAGACCTTTCACCATTCCTTCGTATCCCTCGGTAAGTCGAACGACTTTGGCTTCTTCTTCCTTTCGGGCGGCGGCCATAGCTGCTACTTTCATGGTATCCATTTCAAGCCGTAAATCCAGCTGTGCAATTCTAGCGCTATACGTTTCCTTTTCGATCGTGAGTTGCCTGACTTGGGATTCCAACAAAGACAGTTCGGTTTCTAGTGTTTGAATTTTGCGTTGGGATTGGTCTTGCTCAAGGCGAGAAGTCTGAAGGTCATGGGAGAGCGTTTCGTTTTGGGTTGTCAACTCAGATATAGTTGAAGTGAGAGTTTGGTAAGTTGCTTCAGATGCTGATGTTTTCGGTACGGATTTAGAAGATATCGAGAAGGGAAGCATGGGTAGTGCGTTGGCGTTGGATTCAATTGTATGAAGAATTTTTTCCAAAACCATGCACTTTTTTTCAAGCTTTTCCTTCTCACGAACAACGGTCGTTAGTTTTAAGTCGTATTCCTGTTGTGACTTTTGGATTCTTTCAAGTTCTGTTGAGATCCGCGACTTCCAAGTCTCTTCAGTCTTGGTGTATTCGCCGCTACCACCGGTTCAGTCGAAGGTGCAAAAATCGTTTTCGATGAGATTTCTGAAACGGCTGTGTGGAATGATGTTGACTGGTCCTCTTGGAAAGAGTCTTGTGATAGATCTTGTTCCAAATCCTTGATTCGCTGCTTCAGAGCTCGACTGTGTGATAGCTGGTCCAGCAGAGAGTTTACTCGAGCTTCTAAACGCGCGATATGTTGCTGGTTTTGGCGACCTTGGTGTTCTTCGGCGGCAAGCTTCTTCCATAGTGTACTGTTTTCCAAAGTGAGTATAGATAACAAGCAGAAACAAAATTTCAGAATCACCGAACAGAGTCAACATCATCCCCGGACTGTTGTCGACGAGATGCCGAAAGTTGAGATATAGTGTTTTGACTGGCGGCCAATTTAAGTTCCAGGGTCTGGACTTGCGACTGAAGGTGCACGACTCGCTCAGAAAGGGCCGACGCGTCATTGAAAGATGAAGAACGACGAACATGTGGTTCTGGAGTGAGGGATCCAGCAAGATAAGTCGAAGATGAGGTAGCTGAGGAACTTGGCGTCATGACAACGGGTTTCAGCGGTTATAAAATGCGGAACTGAGATGGCAGTTTCGGAGTTTTCAGGGGGTGGTGATGCGGGCGCTGCGAAGGAGTTGGAAGAAATTCCCGTCGAAAGCTTGTGGCGAAGTTGGTGATTTTCTTCGGTAGTTTGGAGGTATTGGGTTGTCATGAATTCCAAGGTCCCATGAACAGCAGCAAGCTTTTGTTCCAATTGAGCAACCGCCGGCTTCGCAGAGGTGTCATCATTTATCACAGCACCAGCATCGTTTGATTCCAGCTCCGCATGTTGATGCTCGGGGTTGATTGTGGAAACCGACGAGTATGCACTGTCTTCGCTGCCGCGGACGGGGACGCCGCCGTGCTCCTCGCTCTCGCTCTCGCTCCCGATCGCTCTCGATTGCGGCGGCTTGAGCAGAGCGGCTTGAGCGAGGCGCAGCTCACGTTCCAGCGCGGCGACGCGCGCACGCTCGGCGGCGAGCGCCAGCGCCAGCGCGGACCGGGCGTCGCGCTCGGCGGCCAGCGCGCGTTCGGCGGCAGCGGCCTCGGCGGCGGCGGCGCTGCGGGCGGCGGGAGCATCGGCGCCGATTTGCGGCATTTGTTTTTGGCCACTTTTAGTTCTTTGCGCTGTGCTTTCAATGTCGATTCGCCCAGGCGCAGACACGGACACAGCCGCAGTGTCAAACGCAGTCAGCTCGGCTGGTTGGAGGAACTCGGATTAAAATTAAACTACACCGACACGGGTTGAACAACAGACTCGCCTCGGAGCATGCGCTGGATCCGGAGCTCTTTGAGCTGCTGAAAACGGACACACAGTCGCGACGTTACTGCCGAGGATGCATCACCATTGCGGTGTTTTCTCAGCGTGAATATAGCCAGAAGCAACTGATTTTGATTCGGAAGACGATCAAAGACGTTGAAAGCCGATGTTAGAATCCTGCAGTAATAAAGCTCATGTTTAATTGAAGGGGTTGGCAAATGTGTCATATCTATTGTACTTGATTCCATCAGCCGCACTATGAAGCCATACTTCTTTTGAGGCGAGTTCGGGATTTGCAAGAACAAGAGATTCGGCAGGTAGGACTTGGTTGTGGACAAGGTCCACACTAGATTGCGAATGTCCATCCAATGCAACTACTGCCAGGGTCAAGTCAAATCGAAAATCAGGCTCAGAGTAATTCGAGATTCGAGTAAGGAGTGGGACCAGGGCTTCCTGGTGTGGTCCGTTTAGAAACCAAGCTTCCCAAGCTACAAATCTATACTTCGTTGGCAACAGATACATTCTGGCTTTGGCCTTCAATTAGAGATGTTGTAACTGCCTGAGTGGTGGTTGGCGTCAGAAGCTGGAATTGTGAAGTTGCCAGATGCGTCAACAACCAAGGAATCATTTTATTAAAGCAACGCACAAGCTTTGTTTCATTCCGCCATTCGATCCAATGCATCAGGGACTAGAAGTTAGTTTGATGTTAGTATGTGAATCCAAATTAATCCAAATAGGTTAATAAATGTTTTCCAAGTTATTCCCATCGTATTTCCGATCTTCATTCCCACCGCATTTTCAGTAGGTTTCCTTTGTGTTCTATTCCAATGGCGAGTCTGAAGAAAGGTGAAAATCGTGGCTTGTGTCAACTTGAAAACGCTAAGCAACGTCGCGTTGACTTCCCACAGATCGGCCACAGATCGGCAAGAAATAACCCGACGACATTCATTATTCGACAGATTTCGAAAAGACTGAAGGGCCTCTACGAAGACTCCGTTGATTTTGAAATTTTGCAGCTTCGAGCCACCCGGAACGAATGATCATGCGACAATCAGTTGACTGAAAAATTCAGAGGCTTAAAAAGAGCAGCTTTCCTTACGATTCTGCCACAAAACCTTTCATCGAAAAACTATGCTTCAAGTGACCTTCCTCCTTGCATCTTTAGCTGCCTCCGTCTCTGCTCGATGCGGCACCCCAGAACTGCCACCAAAGCAGCTCCTCCAAGTCGAAGCGCAGTTCCAGAACTTCTACACCAACAGCTTTGCAACGTCTTCGTCGTTTGCTCAAGCAGCACCGATTGTAGTCCCTACCTGGTTTCACATTATTTCCAATGGTGCAGGTTATGCCAACGGTGAAGTCCCTGATAAGTTGATTCAAGACCAAGTCAACGTTCTCAACGTTGACTTTGAAGGAAAAGTTCAGTTCATTCTAGCTGGAGTTACTCGTCAAAACAACTCTGCTTTGTGGACTTCAAGCTCTGGAAGCAGTCTGGGTCCTTCACTCAGGAAAGGTGGTGCTGAAACCCTAAACATCTACAGCAATAATCCAGGTGGAAACCTTCTCGGTATTGCCACTCTTCCTTCTGGATACAGCTCCAATCCAAAGGGCGACAGTGTCATCATCCACTACGGAACCTTTCCTGGTGGCTCTAAATCCCCATACGATCTTGGAAAAACTGCCACCCACGAAGTCGGTCACTGGATGGGTCTCTACCACACGTTTCAAGGAGGATGCACTTCTCCCGGTGACTACGTTGATGATACTCCCGCCGAGGCTTCTTCCGCTTCTGGCTGCCCAGTTAGCCGCGATACCTGCACAGGCCCACAGTTTCCTGGTGAAGACCCAGTCCACAACTACATGGACTACACCGTTGACACGTGTTTGACCACGTTCACGCCAGGTCAGTACGCTCGTATGCAGGCTCAACACGCTCTCTACAGAAACACTGGTGTTGTCATTCCTACGGGCACTACGACTACTACAACCACCACAACTAAAAAGTCTACAACTGCAACCTCTGCTGCTGCTACCACAAAAGTTACCACCACTACTACCACTACTACAACCAAAGCACCTGCCACTACTTCGACGTCGACTGGCGGTCTTCAAGGACAGCCATGCTCACCACACGGCTCAACTCAATGCGCTGCAGGGGTCACTTACCAATGTGGCTACTACAACTCCAACAGTTTGACTTGGGGCAAGTGGTACGTCGGTGGATGCTGAGCTTTGGATAAAATAACCCTATCGCTTTCATTTTCCCAGTTGGGTTTTCACTGCTATGAGATACAAATAAACATGTTTCAAACTTTCTAAAAAATTTAATCTCACAACCCCTGAAAATTCAATCACCTGAAAATTCAATTGAAACTCCAAAAAATTCCATTGAAGAAAGCGCTGCATTCACTGACTGCAAGAAAAAAACTAGACACCGGGATTTTATTGGTTCTTTTAACTTCGGTCACATGACGGTCATATTGAGGCATTGCAAGTTATAAGTTCGAGAAGAAAAAAAAAATCCCCAGCATAGACATGACACTCTTGACCTACATCATTGCCGGCTTGATTGCTCAAGTCGTGAATGCTCGTATTTGTGGCACTCCCATTCTCCCACCCGACGAACTTGTCCAAGTGGAGGCCCACTTCCAAAACTTCTTCTCCGACAGCTTTGCTCCTTCGGTTTCGTTCGCTGAGCCACCCCCCATTGTTGTTCCTACCTGGTTTCACATCATTTCGAATGGCGCTGGCTTGAGGAATGGAGAAATCCCTGACAGCATGATCAAAGACCAAATCAACGTCTTGAACATTGATTTCCAAGGAAAGATGCAATTCTTTTTGGCTGGCGTCACTCGTCAAAACAACTCTGCTTGGTGGACTGCCAAGACAAGGGAACCCCTCTTTAGTCAAATGACCGCCGCCCTCCGTGTTGGGGGTGCCGAAACTCTCAACATTTACACAAACAACCCGGATGGTGGTATTTTGGGTATTGCAACACTTCCTTCCAGCTACAAGTGGTATCCCAAGGACGACAGTGTTCTCATCCACCACGGTACGCTCCCCGGTGGATACTTGGTGCCATACGATCTTGGAAAGACTGCCACACATGAAGTGGGTCACTGGTTCGGTCTCTACCATACATTCGAAGGTGGTTGTTCAGCTACTGGAGACTACGTTGATGATACTCCCGCCGAGGCTTCGGCTGCTTCCGGCTGTCCTGTGAATCGGCGAAGACCCAGTCCACAATTACATGGACTACACCGTTGATTCATGTTTAACTACGTTTACTCCAGGCCAGTACGCTCGTATGCAGGCTCAGTATACCTTGTATAGAAACACTGGAGATGTTGTTGTGCCTAAAACTACCACAACGGCCGCTGTTGTCCCTCCAAAGCCGACTACAACCACCACAACCACCACAACGACTAGTGCCACGACTACAACCACGACTACAACAACCCCAGCCCCAACAACCTCGACCACCACTTCTACCACCTCAGAGACTACTACTACAACCGCACCTAGCACTACAGCCGATGTTGTTTCAACTACTGACGCAGCCACCACAGTCAATACCACTTTGGCAACATCTACCACCACTGACGTTGCGACCTCGACCGAGGCTACGACCACTACTACCACTACCATCACTACTCCTGCTATCACCACTTCAACTGTTGTAGATGACAATGATGCTCCAGTTGAAGGACAATTCTGCGCCAAACACGGAGCAACATTGTGCCAAAATGGAGTTACTTACCAATGCGCGTACTATGGCTCTTACAAGTTGACTTGGGGAAAATGGTACGTTGGAGGCTGTTGAAAGCAGTAGCAGCAGCAGCCACAGCTCGAGTTGTAGTTGACCTACAAAAACTGTGTTCTTTGTTTGTTGAAGTTGAGAGTAATTATTAAACTATGGAATAAAAGAGAAAGAATTAGAAATTCGAAGATTTGAAACTTGATAATTTGATTTCAGAGTTTTAATTTCAGAGTATTCACCAGTATTTACGTCTCAGATCGCAGCTCACAAGTTATCGATTTCTGATTTGCGTTTTTTTGAAAGACAAAAAGTCAAGGTGGGCGCAACAATACCATGCACCACGCACCACGCACACGTATTATCCTGGATCCTATTGGAAATGCCCGGCTATTCGAAAAGAGACGCAATTTTTGGATCGCGGGGAAGCAGACAGTTGTGGATAGGAGCCATTATGCGATCTCTTCAAATACTTCATCGGAAATATCAAACGCTAACAAAACAACCTGCAGACAATGTTCCGGCTTTCTTCTAGTCTGGCTCGTCCTCGGTCTATCGCGGTATGTGCTGTCTTTGAGTTCGCCACACGTGTTCTCATGAATCTTCCAGACCCTCCGCTCTTCGTTCCACTCGAGCACCCGTTCTAGTGGCATCTTCTCCAACCAGCAACTTAGAGCAAAGTCTGCCGATGTAAGCCGATGCTTTGGGTCATCTCTCAAAGCTAACCCATTTTTTTTTTATTTTTGCTCCAAGGGTCAATCTCTCACCCAGGCATACCCAATCATCGACCACACTTACGATGCTATTGTTGTCGGTGCTGGAGGTGCTGGTCTTCGTGCCGCTTTCGGTCTTGCTTCTGAAGGCTTCAACACTGCCTGCATCACAAAATTGTTTCCAACGCGTTCGCACACAGTGGCTGCCCAAGGAGGTATCAACTGCCGCACTTGGAAACATGACTGAAGATGACTGGCGCTGGCACATGTACGACACTGTGAAGGGATCCGATTGGTTGGGTGTGTATTTGTCGGAATTTTGTTTATTTTCCCTTTTTGGTTTGGAGAGCTCAACCTTTTTTTTTATTTCATGCGCCAACAGGTGACCAGGATGCTATTCATTACATGTGTCGCGAAGCTCCACGCTCTGTTATTGAGCTTGAACACTACGGTGTGCCATTCTCCCGTACTGAGGAGGGAAAAATCTATCAACGTGCTTTTGGTGGACAATCTTTGAAATACGGAAAGGGGGGTCAGGCGTACCGTTGCGCTGCTGTTGCTGACAGAACTGGACATGCCTTGCTCCACACTTTGTATGGACAATCTCTTCGCCACAACACCACCTACTTTATTGAGTACTTTGCTTTGGACTTGATTATGGAAAACGGTGAATGTCGTGGTGTTATGGCAATGAACATGGAAGATGGATCGATTCACAGATTCAGAGCCCACAAAACTGTGTTGGCTACTGGAGGATACGGACGTGCCTACTTCAGTGCCACTTCTGCCCACACTTGTACTGGTGATGGTAACGCGATGGTTGCTCGTGCCGGACTTGCCTCTCCAGGATTTGGAGTTTGTGCAATTCCACCCAACTGGTATCTACGGTGCTGGTTGTCTTATTACTGAAGGAACCCGTGGTGAGGGTGGTTTCTTGCTCAACTCTGCGGGTGAAAGATTTATGGAAAGATACGCGCCAACTGCCCGTGACTTGGCCTCCCGTGACGTTGTTTCCCGATCCATGACCATTGAAATCAACGAAGGTCGTGGTGTTGGGCCAGAGAAGGACCACATTTACTTGCAATTGTCCCACCTTCCAAAGGAGGTTTTGCACGAGCGATTGCCAGGAATCTCTGAAACTGCTGCCATCTTTGCGGGTATGCAGTTGTATTCCAATGTACTAGACATATCTCATATTCATTTGTTGTAGGTGTTGATGTCACTAAGGAACCAATTCCTGTTCTCCCAACTGTCCACTACAACATGGGAGGTATTCCAACCAAATACACTGGTGAAGTCATTACCCACAAGGATGGAAAGGATGTTATTGTTCCAGGTCTTTACGCTGCTGGAGAAGCCGCCTCCGTCTCTGTTCACGGAGCTAACCGTCTCGGTGCTAACTCCCTTCTCGATATCGTCGTCTTTGGTCGCGCTTGCGCTTTGCACATTAAGGACAACCTCACCCCAGGAGCCCCACACCGTCCATTGCCAGCTGATGCTGGAGCAGAGACTTTGGCCAACTTGGACAAGACTCGTTATGCCAAGGGAGCCCACAAGACTGCTGATTTGCGTCTGAAGATGCAAAAAGTCATGCAAACTCACGCTGCTGTGTTCAGAACTGAAGATGTCCTTCAAGAGGGTGTCAAGAAGATTGATGTTGTTGCTAAGGAACTACATGATATCAACATTACTGACAGATCACTTATCTGGTGAGTTTTTTTTTTTTTGGAGTTTGATGGGTTATGGCTAATGTTTGTTTTAAAAGGAACTCTGACTTGATTGAATCCCTTGAACTCCAAAACTTGATGACCAACGCTGTTCAAACCATGCACTCTGCTGCGGCCCGTAAAGAATCCCGTGGTGCCCATGCGCGTGAAGACTTTAGCACTAGAGATGATGTCAACTGGATGAAGCACACTCTTTCCTACCACAATGACCAGACTGTGAGCACAAAGTTGGAATACAGACCTGTTATCAGTGAGACTTTGGATGAGAACGAGTGCAAGTCTGTGCCACCCGTTGCTCGTGTTTACTAAATGGTTGTTGGCGATGCTTTCTTTTTGTGGAATAAAGATCCTTTTTTTTGTTTATCTTTGTGTGTGTCCGTTCGTGTGGCACAGTCCAAAAATATAAAGACTGTGGATCATCCTCCACTAGTATGAAATAGGAATGAGACGAGAAGGACGGGTCAAATCAGATGCGCATCACGGCAAGATCGCCACAAATGCCACCATCATCAATTGCCCACGCTGTAGAGACTCGTCGAAAACATCCCAACGTATGAATGAAATCCAATCCAAGTGCGCAAGTCATCTGATACCGTTCCATGAGAACCATCAAGTCCAGTATGATTTTATTCCAGAAAGTAGCCTCGATGCCCTTCGCGTCCTAGGGTACGATGTGGAAGAATCTGATCTGTTACAGTGGTGTGACTTGAGAGACAAAGACTGGGAATTCATTCTCTCCACTGCAGTTAGCATCAATCCTGTGTACAGCATGACTTCAACTTCATCAAGGTGCTCTTCTGCTTCGTATTGGAACGCGAAACAGTTTCGAAGGCACAAGAACTTGAAGTTTGATAAACGAAACACTGGCAAATGGGGATCATCTATCCAAATAAGACGAAAAGAGTTTTATAGAGATGTCGTTGGGATTCGGAAACAGTTTGAAGGAGGTCATGGGACCTTATAATGAAAAGTCTTGGAAGATTTACAATAAATTACGAACTGAATGGCCATGAGTTCGGTTATTCCCATCATTCTGCCGACTGTGGCCGACAGGCAGGTGTGGTGATGATAGTGATAATTATAAATAAAAACTTTATTCACTCATTTCCTCAGTTTTCTGTGGGTATTATTATTTAAAGGAAAAGCAGAAGGAAAAGGAAAACTGTCAAGGGGACCAAAACCACAAAAGTACATAACAACAGTTAGTACATGTTTAATATCATCCCCGCAAAGTAAGGACCGGCTCATCCAATGACAATCAGATTGCGAGGAAATGCCCAGGAATCGTTGCGGCGTGCGGGCGATGCTCGTTGATTGATTCAAGATAGCAGCATCATTCCTCGCATTTGTTGGATTGTGAAAGACATTCTTCTTCTTGGAGTAGATCTTTGTGTTCTTCAAATGAAATTCGTATTGGTCAAACAGAGTTGGATGATAAGAGCCTGAATGACCAGTAAAAGTTGTCATAAATCAGAACCAGAAAAGAATTACATGAAGATATTATCATATCTAAATCTTTAAATATTGACTTATTAATCGTTGTTTGCAACCAAATGGGATGATTGAACAATGCGATGAAAATCTGTCAGAAATGGATGGTGATCACAACTACGCGCTTATTCCCGCCATCTTTCTGTTTTCTATCGGCTTCTTCTTTTCATCCAGCCTGTTCTTATCTATTCTAACGAGTCCAACGGGGTTCACCAAAACCACACTTGGCTTTTGGATCCTTGCCCTCTTGGTGTCAATGATTGTTGGATCATTTGGGTGCGCATTGGGACTTGTCCCGCTCACACTTTGGCCGACTTGGTTTTATAGCACGTCCTTACCGAACCAATTGTACTTGGGGTTCCGTTTTCCAATGGGGGTTACCATTGCTCTTATCAACTTTCAAATTGCGATGGAGCGATATTGGCTCATCATTTTTGAAGAAAGCGTTCCAGTCGCTTATACACGTTGGAATATTAGTACACGGAATTATTACTCTAGCGGTTATGATTGTGACTGCAGTAACTGCTGTGCGTATTCTCTTAGCTTATAGTGTCCTGGCAACTCACTCGTGTTGTTTTTCAGGAAACCCACAACTTTAGACGTCCAGGGGGGACTTGGCAAACGCTAACCATGCTGATATTTGCGTTGCAATACATGGTAATAGCGTTTCAGGGCCTGGGTTTCTTGTACTTCAAAACATACATGCATGTTGCAAAGAAATGTAAGGAGGTTCAAGAGGTGGCGGATGTTGACGATAAGGGAAACGAGTTGAGAATGAGAGTTCTCACCAACTGCATATTGATGACAATGGCGTTCAGCACTTTTTACAGTACAGATGCAGTTGTGAATGTCGTTTGCCTGGTTTCTCCCGAGTGGAATCCGCCATACTGGCTGGATGCGCTTGCCCAGACTTTAGTTGCATGCGACACAATTGCAACGCCTTTTTTAGTAATGCACCTACACAAGAATATGACCGCATCGAATAATCTGATTTCAAGTATCCTCACAAGAATTTCCACTTCGCGGTCGACCAGATCGCGTAAATCAACCACAGGGTCGACTACGAGCAATAACAAGACAAGAAGCGTGGGAATTCCGAGTTATGGGGGGACATCTAGTGCTCATGGAACAAGGGGGACTCGGGAGATGGGGGTGTAGAATAATACAAGTTTGAGAGATATACTTCATTTGAGAACCAATCATATAGAAAACAAATCCTTTTTTGATTCAATATTAGCTGTTCAGTTCACGAAGTATAAAGACAGCAACATCATGGTCCGGCCAATAAGTCATGTGCGAGCTGAAAACAAAATTAGCATCGAATGACAATGCACGCATCCTCTTCCTCACCTCAAACTTGACAAGTATGGATTTTCAAGCACACCTTCTTGCAGCACATAATCTAAGCGTCCGCGCGGATTTAAGGATTTGACATTTTCAAGGTCTTCAGCAACATAATCTAATAAAATGCAAATGAGATATCCGCCCTCTGCTACCGTTTTACAACTCTACCACGCGGTTTTGTTTCCTTTGTCTTTTCTTTTTCATCCTTTTCTTTTCCATCCTTCCTTGAGGTAGTAGGACTTGGAACAGCAGGCGGCAACGACGTTGGCGCTTGTGCCCCCAAACGCAGGAGAAGCAGACCCAGTCCCTGCAACAGCACCCATATTCATGACACCAGCTGCAGGATTGGGAGAAACATGAAACAATCCACTGAACATATTGAATCCACTCTTCATGATTCCCGAACTCAAATCGGCGATTCCTGTGATAGTGCCATCGTAAGCCTCCTTTGTTGTATTGTATCGGAACAGGTTTTCTCTTTGGCGAGAGACTTAGCCGCCAAAGGTTCAAAGCGGTAAGCCACTGGATCATGTGGATGGAATATGTTGTAGATGGCGTTACAAGCAGGTGAAGAGTTGCCTGAATCCTTGGCTAGGAACTGGAGATGGGCGATCATGTGGTCTACCAACCAATTTGTCTCCTTTAAGCAGTAGAAAGAGACCAACAGGTGACCCCACGGCTTTTCGGAAAAAGCTTTGTCAGCATAAAGCAGTTTTGCCTGAGAATAAACCTCACCAAAAAACTTGTCCACTTTAAAATTCAACGACTTGTACTCAATATCTGCGCGTTCCATAAGACCATTCAGTCTTCGATCGGATTTATCGCCAACCGCCATTCGCTTGCATGACATCACTTAGATCCATTTCACTCTGCATTCGCGGTGGCTGAAACGACATTTGCGGAAGTGGTTCGTTGTCTCCATACGCTTGATTGCAGAGAATATCGAAGGCAAGCAGCGAACCAAGGGAATGACCATATAATGACACTCGGCCAGTGAAATTTGGATTCCGCACCATATAAGCGTTATAGATGCGATTCATTTCGTCCACAACGTGATTCACCATTTCTTGTCGGTACTTGGGCGTCATATATAGAAGAACTTGACATCGAACGCGTTTAGACTGCAGTATAGCGAATAAGAATAAAAATAAAGTTAAAGCTGTACCATCCAAGACTATGTCAGACACGAGATATCGAATGCTCTGTACTCCTTCCAAAGTTATATCATCGACATGAACTTCTTGCTCCTTTCTTTCGGCTTCAGCTTCTTCTCGAGCTTTCTTTTCCTCCTCCGATAATCCCAGTGTTTCCTCTTTCGCTTTTGGATCCCTGCGCTTTCCGAATTCAATTTTCTGACGCCACTGTACGGGAAGAACTTGAACTCCGCCATGCTCTGGCATGTTGGGTAACACTGGTTTCCTCGATGAAGGGGCTGGAGCCGGTTTTTCTTTGGATGGTGGAAATGTCGGCGTTGCGGTGGGAGCAGTAAAATACAGTTTTGAGCTTTGCATTATCGCGTGACGCAGCGTTGTACAATCCTTGGCAAAGTCAACAGTATCAACACGTTCGCCCAGTTTTTGCCCGACACTGCAAGTTTGGTGTGAATATTCCATCACTTATTCCGCGACTCAAAAAAAAATCTCCAAAACTTACCCATGGACGACAAGAACTAAATGATCAATCTGCCGATCTTGTGTGACATTCTCGTCATCTTTCCAGCCCTCTTCCCCGCCACTACCACCAAGACTCTCTTTTGATGCTTTCGCGCTCAAGTTCCCATCCGATCCAGACGGAAAGGGAACGGCTCCATTACTCAAGTCCAACCCACTTCCGGCAGAGTTGGATGGACCAGGATCACTCTCCAGACTAACAACAGAGCCTCTCTTCTTCGAATCAGACTTAGTTGCCTGTCGTTGCTGCAGCACTCTTTTTCATAACCTTTTCCACCTCATCCCATCCTCTCCATACTTTTGTGCCCCATGCCGCCTGGGAATCTGCGCTGCGTGATATTTGAGACATGACGGCACGAGCGAAGTTTGGATGAGAGTTGATCACTTATGATCATGGCTCCACGCTTTTCCGTGTAAATGACATGTGAATTCATATAGGGACCGAATAATGCCCATTTCTGTTTTTAGATGAAGGTTGGAGAGAGAAAAGATAATGGTTCCTTTAAACGGACCTGTTCTGGTTTATACGAAGAAGGAGGCTTCTCCGCTGCGGGACTTGTAGTGGTTAGAGGATGTCGGCTGTAGTTCCTGCTGCATGGTAGCTGATGCTGTCCCTGTAGTTGTTGATGTAGGGGATTCCTGTTTGGTTCCAGAACTTTGCGGTTCTTTTGCAATCCCAGAAGACCCGCTAATCAGCCACTGGTTTAAACTTTTTGTATCCATCTTCAAGCTGCTTTGACAGATTATCGTCGCAAGGAATGAATTTTGTTCCATTATCGGGAGTTACAAACCACGTGCCTCGTTGCACATGGAAGGTCGGGCCATACCAGTACACTAAATTCTTGCAGAAAAATCAGAATCCTTCAAATAGTGGAAGTTTTTTTTTGTTGTGTTGATGTTGCTTCTTTCACCTGGATATACTTCCTTCTTTGCCACATCGACTTCATAGAGCAGATCTTCGTTAACCAAAACAGTGCATTCATTGGGAGACAGTGGGGGTTGTGCATTCAACATTGCTTGATACTTTTCTTCGATCCGCGATGAATCGCGGTAAGAGAACGCAGTCCTGGTTGATAGAGTAAGATGGAGGTGACCCATTAATATTTCATAATGACAGCCGGTATCAAAGTACATACCATTGCGTTGGCGCCTTCGTCTTGGAAGCAGTCGAAGCTCCTGAGCTGGTTGCAGCTCCTGCTGATGTTTGGATGGAAACGGGTGGTGGATGTTCTGGCTCGACTTTGAAGGGTGAATGATCGGCTTTGGGGTTGTCAGTCGCATGGAACCAGCTGAAGCCAGCGATGTGAGGCAGTCTTTAAGTTAAGAGCACAGATAAGGAGGAACAAAAACATATACCGGACTGCAATGGGTGGTGGCCCAGATGGGGGTGGTGATGCCATTCTGATAACAACAACAAAAAAAACGCGTTTTTATTGAAAGTAAATAGATATTTAGAAATGGGCTGAAATAAGTACAAGAACGAGATTCATCCACAATTAATTAATCCACCACAAGAGGGGCAAAATGCTGCCCAAAAGTACCAGGAAAAACTCCTCCACAAGGAACCAAAGAGACAACGTGAACTCCAGCCACAACTGTAATTGCCAGACACTTTCTGTCACCCAAGACAGTCGCCGATATCGTCCCATCTCCATCAAGACTTATTTCCAAGGTGCAAGGATTTCCTGTACACGATTCAAGGCCAAGACCCGATGTAGAACCGGCGTTACAAGTATTACCATCCCCACCAACCAAACTCAAACACTTTTCCTCCTGAATCAAGTTATTTCGGTTCGCATACTTGGACCCCAAAACAAATTGCTGTCCAGGCCGCGAGAACCCACATTTTACAACCCCAAACGTTGCACCACCAGTTAAAGTGTCCAAACAGCTTAAATATGAAAGGAAAAAAAGAGGTATTAGGGAATCCTATACTATTCATCTGATTTTTTTTTCTTCGACACTCACAAGTTTGGGTAATCTGTACTTTGGATTTGCATGACTCGAGAAACACCATCTACACCATCTACAGGGGGCCAAAGCATTGGCTCATCGATAAATGCAGCAGTAAAAGTTTGGCTTGACGCGGCGTCGACTCCTAGATCTCTCGCTGCTCGCAATTGAATGCATGGCTCCCAAAAAACAAGCGTTTTATCCTCATAATCCACAGAAAGACACATTTCCTGATCCCCGACATGAGCCACCATTCTTCCATTGACCGCGTGAATTGATTCATTTGTGTTTTTACAGTCTATCGGCGTGGGTCCTTCAAGTGCCACCGTCTTTGTTGTAGAACATGTTGTGAGGACAGCAGCCTCACCAGATGCAAAAGAATACAATCCATTCCCAGATTGAATCAAGTACTGTAGAGGCTGAGACGCGTCGCAAGTATCCATTTTCAAGGAGGCGCCTTTACTACCACCACTACTTGCTTGGACGCACCTTTTTGAAAGTGTCAGTTTTATATTGTTCAGTATTGCTTTTACAAACTAACCTCCCATCCGCTAAATTCCTTAAAATGAAACGCAAATTCAAAGCATTCGGTCCTACCGGTGGATCAACAACAACCAACGGCCAGCCCGACGGAGGAGTTGTTGCGGCAACAGGAGTAGAAGGAGCTGGACTTGTCGAGGTGGTAGAACTTTGACTTACAGCCCGTGCATCATCTTCTTCAATCTCATCGTAAACAGTTACAATTTCTGTAACTTCCGGACATGTGGTAGTAGTAGTACTAGTGGTCGTCAACGTCGTTGAGGTTGTTGACGTGGGTGACACCTGTCAAAATATTGAGCATTTGGGAGGGGTTTCGCCCACAAAACATAGCAAAACATACAGATTTTAACGTCTCTGAAGTTGTTTTCGAACGGTGTTTGTGTATTATGATTTGAGTGACTTGATACGGTTGGTGGCTTCGGGTCGATGTTTCAGATAATGAAATCCCGCGTTTAATGACACGATTGTGGATTGCAACAGGAATTGCAGAAACAATTGCATCGAAAACGCCAACGAGAAGCAAGCATAGCAGAATTATCTGTCAGCGTAATCAAGACCATTTCAGCTTTTGACAGGGAAGAGAGTGCGCATACATTCATTTGATCGATACTCTGCAATTATGGCTGATGGATTCTGTTGGGGTTGAAAAACAAATTTTTAGGGTGTCAATTGACAGCCCAGATTGACTGACAGCCAGCGGAATCAGTAAAATAGACTCGCCGAAAGTCCGCTCAACTCAAATAAAAGATGCATGTTACGATACAGTCTTATCGACTCCGAAAAAAAAAGATGTATTTACGAAGCAGTTTCTTATTATTCGATGTGAAAACTCGGTCGACGCGAATCAAGAAACCCTACTACCCCACTTTGCCAGAAACGAAGACAATCTCATTTGAGGTTCCTGTTCCATCACATAAACACAATCCTTGAGAGTGACGCGACACATTTCCTTGGCATTCATTTGACGACCCAGCAAGATTTTTCTCCCCTCGACACTTCCAGGACCTCCGTCAAACGTTCCAACTCCATTCAAATCTGAGTAGTCCAACGCCTCATCGCCATCCGCTTTGGTTTTGCGTTTCTTTTTAGTGGCTCCTTCTCCATCCGCTTTGTCTACCGTCACCTAACAAAACAAAATACAAAGATTAAAAAAAATGTCAAAAACACAAAGCGCGTTTCACTCAACTGCACCACCCGTCATCCAACTCTTCATCCCCTTTTTACCACCAGCAGCCTTCAAAGCAGTATTATTCGTACTCTTGACTTTAACAATCTCCATCACATCTTTCTTGCCTCCACCGTCTGCATTAGCACCCTTCTTTTTCCTCTTTTTCCCAGTCGTTCCATCTTCAGCTTCGTCTCCTACAATACCAGCATCAATATCCCCCTTCAATTCAGCCGCACTTTTCCCCTTTCCATCAGGATGAAGTGCTTGCTTTTCGCGAGTCTCTACTGCCTTATCGGCCTTGTCAAGAGCCTGCAAAATTACTTTTACATCGGTCCCCAGTTTCACATCAACATAAGTCTTTTTTCCAGCAGGTGGCGGTGGCGGTGGTGGTGCAGCTTTTTTACCCTCCTCGTCTGGATTTACGGGTGGTGCTGCTGGCTCTTGATTCTCCATCAAGAAAGTGTGCTGATGAATTCCGGACCGGTGTTTTGCAATACGAATTGATTGTTCAAGGAAGGATTGGAGTCGCTGTTGTAGTGCAAGGGATATATAGTCCAGACTTTGCTGAGAGATTTGCAGGGGAGGGTTTGATGATCCATCGTTTGCTACACAAAAAAAATTTGTAAAAAAAAAAAAACGGATGGGGAAGGGGGCGAGTAAGAGAAACTCACCGACGCTTTCAACAATTTTCCGCATCACATCCATGTTACACAAGCTCTGCATCTGTGAACGATCCACGCCAGTAGGATTCGCTGGTTTCATGTTGAGCGAGGATCTCAAGTTGCTCGGTAATTGAGGCTGAATTCTCTCTTCTTCGTCTCTCATGTCAATGAAACCACCAGTCACATCGAATTCGCGGCCAATATCAAATTTGCCGCCTCCTGAATCGTCATCTTCTTTTGCTTTCTTTTTACCCTTCTTTTCTTCCTGTGCTGGAGGTGGCTGCTGGAATTGCTGCTGCTGCTGCTGCTGCTGCAAATGTTGTTGCATTTGCTGTTGTTGCTGCAATTGCTGTTGTTGGTGTAGTGACTGCTGTTGTTGCTGTTGTAATTGAGTTGCTTGTTGAGATGTATTTTGGAAAGACTGCATGGATGCCGGTTGTTGTTGCTGCGGGAAGGACTGTTGTGGTGCAACTTGTAATAAAAAACATCAGAATTTAACGAAAAAAATCAATCCCAATCAATACAAAAGTAGATTTCAAGTGCCTGCGGTCGGATGACTTACTGGGAGAAGGTAGCAAGGTTTTAACTGCCTCAGTAAACTGCTGACGAGAAATCTGCTTATCCTGGTGACGAAGAGAAAAAAAAAGAGATGGAGATAAGTTATTCCGTTTCTTGTCGAGTCTCCAAAATTTGAGAATCGCAGTTACTTTAAGACGCGTGACGAGAGCTTCCGCCAGATGAAGCTTCTCTCTTGGGACTCGAGACAGAATGTTCTGAAAGACATTGGTAGCTTGCTGTTGCTGTTGCTGTTGCTGCTGCTGTTGTTGTTGTGGCTGTTGTTGTTGCTGTTGGAGCAGCGGGTGTTGTTGTTGTTGTTGTTGCTGTTGTTGCTGTTGCTGTTGTTGTTGTTGGGCCATCAGCTGCTGCTGGGCAATCTGGCGCATCAGCAGCTGGCGCGCGGCAATGGACGCCGGGTTGAGGGCCGGCGGCGGCTGCGGCGCGTCAAGCCACGACAGGTCCGCCGCGGGCTTGGCCGCCGCCACCGCCGCAGACACCCCCGCGCCCAAAGACACCCCCGCCTTCGCCTCGCCGCCAAGCCCGAGCAGCGCCGAAAAGTCGAGCGCCGCCACGTTCGCGCCCGCCGCCGTCTTGGCGCTGGGAGACGCCGCCGCCGTCTGGCTCGGCGACGCCGTGTTCGACGTGCCGATTTCGCCCGTCTGCTGCAGCGCCTGGAGAAAGAGATCCATCGCGCAAGGTGGGTGAGTTTTTAAATAGTATTTATTTAATTTTATTTATTAAAAACAATATCGTACAGACTATACTACTAGCCACTTGTTCACTGATTCACCCAATACTCGTCGAAACTTGTCGGCCGCACTGGCTCGCTGTAAGCCACGCTTCACTGAAGTAATCACAAAGCTTTCCTTCCCACCAGCACCACCACTAGCAATCAGCCTCAGCATCTCGCCAAACCGACCCATCCTTCCACGCAGACGCGACAATAGCTTCAACAGCACGATCGACATTAGGTCCTCCCGTCGAAACCAAAAGATCCCACAGACTCTCTGTTTCTTCTTCCCCACCACCGCCACCACCACCAGCAACAAATCCCGGCTCCAGAACCTGCTGACTCCGTTTCCCCAAAAACACTGTTGAACCGCCCGACATCATCCCGCATGCTACCAAAATCCAATTGACCTCCCCCCTTCCTCACTCGACTCCACCGAATTGCATCCCACGCAAGTTGTATCCCCACTTGACCGCCCTTTGAAGCAACAACCTCAACGCGTTTCAACCACTCGCTCTTTGCAAACATGACTAAAATATTCACATCATTGTCCTTCCTGCAAGCTACCATAATCCTTTCCGTCGCCATCATCCAACGGCAACAACAGCGACTTCAAATGCGCTGGAAACGGACTAACACCTAACAGGATACAACCGATCACTCCAAAAATCGCCTGGGAACCCTAGCGACTCATTCCTCAACAACTTGACAGCCTCAATCGGGTCGGCTATAACGGCGGATTCATATACAATCTGCAATAGCACAGGCAAATCTTCTTGGATTTGGAAACACGTTGTTTCCGGGTTCGTTGTTGACGGGCTGGTTGATGTTTTCACTTGGTCCTGTCCATTTACCAAATAAATCTAGAGAATAGGCGATGGTTCCCGTATGCCGGAGAGTTGCTGCGAAAGGCAAGATAATACTTCGAAGTTGCTGCTTCTGAAACTCGGCCTTGCCGTGAATACGATGGAGGCACTGATGTACACACAGACCACCATCCAACAAAATCTGCAACAGGAAACACTAGCGTTTGAATAAACTGGTACAGAGGTATATATCCTTCATGCAGTTCCATAGCAGACAAGAGATTCTTCAAACCAATCACGGCAACGCGCCACACGGTCGGATGCAGTTCTTGACCAAGATAAGCCAGGATCGGGAGCGACTGATTAGGGCAGCACGGTGATTCGCCAAGGTCAAGGCAATAACATCAGACACGAGTCCAGCCCGGTCAATGGGGGCAAGTATATCTGGATTCTCCTTCAGGAATTTTAGCAAGCAGATATAAATCCGTTTTGGTCGGTTTGAACCGAAACAGTCCCAAGTCTTCCAGGATTCGCCAAAAGAACGCGTTGGGTGTCATTCGACAGTATAGATCCAGGAGACTTCCAAATAAGTAACACGCTCAGGACTCAGAATCATCAACGCTCCCAACAAAATCCCTAAATGTTCTCTTTTGAAGCACAGCCTTCCCACTCGTAACATTCACATCAATGTACTTAGTAGGTGAAGGGGATAAACCATCCCTTCTCGTCCTTCTTTGGCCTTTTGGGCTTCTTTGGTGGTGGGATGGGCGTCTTATCATCTGTAGGAAACCACAGCCGTACTGACATTTCTCCATGCCAACATTCTTTCTTGTCGTACAGCACCATCTTTATCCACCCACACAACCGGAACACCTTCCTTTTCGATCCAACCTTGCATGGCAGCGCTCACGAGTCCAGATTCGTCCTCAGTATCGATACTGTTGTAAACATCATCTGGAGTTACCGTACCAGAAACCATGCCAGGTACTGAGATAGTTGCGCATAACTCGACACCATGGCGAGCAATCGAATTCTGATGGCTTATTCTTTTTCTTGCGTGGTGATTCCGGCTCTGCAGAAGCGAGGTGTCCTTCAAACATTCGAATGATACAAGCACCTTTGCTATAAGCTGGTTAAAGTAGAATGAAATCACACCGTCAGCAAACCTCAAAAAAAAAAAAATAAACTAAAAAAAGCTAACTGTATATCCACTCAACTCAATGCATCAAACATTCGAACAACCTCTCCAACATCCCCCACCTCTTCCTCCTTCTCAACCCCAGTTCCCCGCGTGTACCCGCCCAGTTCTTTTGCAAAAACAACTTCATGCTCCATCTCGAAAAACAAGTCCTTGTAAATGTTCCAGTCAGGGAAAGTCGCGTTTGTTCCTGGGTATTGCGCCCATTCTGCGAATCCTTCGTTGAGCCAGAGAGAGTTCCACCATTTCATTGTTACGAGGTCGCCGACCCAGTGATGTGCGATTTCGTGGGCTACCAAGTTGGATACGTAGATTTGATGGTCTGGATCTGAGATAATAGCGTATGATGGTGAGATGGTCGGTGTTGCATAGATGCCAACAGCCGTAGGTGATGGATTCAGTGTAGGTTGCAGTGGGTAGACTGCTGGTTGACGTTGAACCGTCTTCGGGGGGTGGCACTGAGATGGATACTGTTTCCGTAAACAATCCAACGGATGCAAAGATGCAAAGACCCCAGTTCTCCATTGCCTCGCCAGAGAAATCTGGCATTGGCCAGAGATCCATTTTTGGAAGCGGAAAAGGAACACCAAACAATGTCTCATAGTATTCCAGACTTTTTACCGCCACGTCCACAGAAAACCTAATCAACAAGTTATTGTCGTAGGGTGGCGTTATTACTTATATTTTTGGGTTCCCAAGGTCTATTTACCGGACGTTATCAAGCGGTACGCCTTCGTATACAAACCCACGTACTTTGATGCCCTTCTTGTTTGAATTCCCTTGTGGTGCTTTTCCTACAAGTGCAGTCTCTTCCACGTAATCTACTTCTCCTATTCCCTGTGTTGATTGTTAATGGTATGACAGGAATATTTGATATCCAAGAAGTGAAGATAGAAAGGAAACTGAATGAATGAGTAAAGAATGATTCACCGCCTTCGGCGGTATTCTACTCGCCTTTGGCGTATCTGCGAAAAAGAGAAGACAAGACAAGAAAAAAACTGGATGAAAGAGTAAAGAAAGATTCACCGCCTTTGGCGGTATTTTACGGCGGATCTGCAATACTTCATCGCCTTCGGCGATAGTTTACGGTTTCATCGCCTTCGGCGATAGTTTACCGCCTTCGGCGGTGTTTGCGATGAAACGATATTCTCACCCAAGCAACAAGATACGAAGGCATGGCAACAAGATTCCCAGGATAAAACCTCCAAATATTCCAATTTTTCACAAGAGGAGAACCAGTGACTTCTTGAACAGGCATATTCGAAACAACGGTAAAAGATTTCGGTACAGCAACAACAATGGACCAAAACAGTTTAAAATGAGGTTCATCAAAGCAAGGAAAAGCACGTCTCGCATTCAATGGTTCAAAGTGGGTAGCAGCAATGAATTTCGGTTTTTGAGGCGGTTTGATGGAGGGGATGGGAGATTTGTAGAATCCATGCATTGTTTGGTATCCGATGGTGCCAGTGTATGTAATGTGGAGAGTGAGTGGCACGGTTGGGTCCAGTTGACGAATGGGATGGGGAAACACAATGGTGACTGTTTCAGAGATTGGATCGAATAGGACTCGAGTTGGACTTAGTGGAGGAATGGGAGGATCGTCCAGATTGCTGCTATCGGAATGATGAAGAAGGTGGTGCTGGGTGCTGATTGTTGTGTGCCCTTCTTCCATGTTGTTGGAGGACAGTTCGTCAGTCCAGGAATGCACAATAGCAGGCTGTTCTGGGGCATATCCGTACAGCGACACGTTGCGGTGGTCAAACAGCAGACCCACGGAGTGCAGGGTAATGTTACTGACGGGCGCGTCCCTTGTCGACGCGTTCAGGTCGAACGCGATCGAAGCGGCAAACGCGTCGTAATTAATGTCGGCAGTCAGCGACAGGCGCGCGCTGATTGGCTGGAAGTGCAGCGGCAGCCGCGTGCGCGCCGGAAGCGGCAGCGGCGCCGGATCCGAAAGCGGCGCCGGACCCGGGCGCAGCGCGGCGGCGGCCAGCAGCGCGGCGGCGAGCAGCGCCACGGCGGCGGCGGCCGCGGCGGGCGGCGACGGCGCTGCGCCACGCGCGCAATGCGGCTGCGGCTGCGGCGCTGCTCGGCGCCGGATCCGGATCCGGCCGCTTCCGCCCCCCGCTGTGGCTGGCCGCAGCGTCAGCCACAGCCGCCGCCGCAGCCGCCCGAGCCACGAGTCCGCGCGGCGCCCGTCGTCGGCGAGCTGCGCGATGCTTTCGTACTGCAGAATCGGCTGTCCGCTGCCAAAGTTGTGCGGCGACGGCGAGACGGCGCGTGCGTGACTCATTGCTTGAATTGATTGATGCAAGAATACTTGGTAATAAGAAAAAAAATAGAAGAAAAAGTGGATTAATGAAGATAATGCTCGCTGAAAAAGAGAGACAATAGAACAATTTTGGAAACTTACTGGATCACACATACAACAACAAGTACATCAAAATGTCACACCTGAGGAAAGTCCGGTCAGCAAAATCAGCATCTGTTTGAAACAATCGAAGAAACAAGTCACTCGCAAGGACTTTCGTCGGAAACGTGTGATGGTGGAAGCAATCCTCATGATCGGCCGCCAAACCTTGACATCATACCCATCATACCACCACCACTCCGAACGCAGTCTTCTTTCACTCCAAAAGCTGGTCGCACTCTGCCTGACGCGTTATTCTGCGTTCCAGATCCATCACTGGGGGCGCCAGATGTCAAGAGTGGCGATCCTGTGAAATGTTCCACCACAATGGGATTTATGATGGCATCGTTAAAGCAAACATTATCCATCGTCAGCAATACTACTAGCTCTCCATTAAGTCCATTTGAAGAAAAAGAATCGCTCCCTGTAATGTAATGCAACAATTTTTGTGTGCTGATTCAGAAAGCAATTATTCATATCCTTCGCCGAAATCTCTTAAACAATAAAAAACAAAAAAAAAAGGGAATCATCGCCGCCTGATACAAAAGAAGACGCCACCCTCCTTGAATCTCTTAAACGCACTTCAGTATCGAAACGGAAAGATCAATCAGATCCAGTCATTCTGAGTCCCTTCAAACAATCCTTTACAAATTTCCTAACTCGGTCTTTAATGACAACACCGCGACAAGGCCTTTCACGATCCCCTTCCAATGAAATTGAATCATGTGCAAGCAGTTGCGCAAACGAAGTCATCGAATCGTCAATAACCTGCATTGAAGGCCCCATCTTCAATACCACTATCCTGGAATCCTCATCAAGAGCTGGAAAAAACGGTATCCCAGATATAGTAATTCAATGCATTGAATATTTGGAGCGCAAGGGGTTTCTTAAGACAGAAGGTCTCTACCGCGTTCCTGGAAATATCAAACGCATCAAGGAAATTTATAACCTTTTTCAAGACTATTACCACCGCCATCACCGACGAGGATCAGGTTTATTGAGATCTTCCAATGCCAACAGTCGGAGAAATAGTATCACAAGTGCTAGGAGTAGCAGTAGTGCTGGGCTGGTAGATCCAGATGCTACATTACAGCCGCGCTCGCTCCATTAAAGAGATTGCCACATCTAAAACCCCATGATGTAATAGCATGGAGTGAATTATCAATTGCCGCCATAAGTGGATCGAACCCAGATCTCAAAATGATTGAACCACCACCACAGTCACATTCTGTAAAACAAACAAGGTCCCGCGCTTCCTCTATCGGAGACAGCAAATCAATTATATCGCTTGGATTCGAAGAATCACGTCAAGGTGTTGGTCTTTGGGACGAGCCTGGACTCTACGGGACGTACGGGTTTCCTCTCTCATTGGACAATGAACCACCCGCCACCATCGCAAGTCTTTTGAAGAAATTCTTTAGCTCTGTTAAAGGAGACTTTGCTCCTACTCAACTATGGGATTCCTTGAATGCAATTATTCAACAACAGGGTACGTTTTTTGTTTCTTTGCCTTAGTTTTTTTTTTTTTTTTTTTTTTTTTTTTTTTTTTTTTGTTGAAGTAATAACTTGCCACCAAAAAGAACACAACCAAGAATCAAACCAATCCCCCTCATCCACTCTCATCCAAAGCATCCGAAAACTCCTCAAATCTGCATTTCCATCCCAAAACCATCTCCACACATTCGCCTACTACTTTCTCCACTTGCAACGCGTTTCGTCTTTTGCAAATGTCAATTTCATGACACCCAGAAACCTGATTACATGTACTTTCATAAACGGCGGGGAGGGGGCCGTGTTTTTACTTTGTTATGCTGATTTGGTGTTTGGGAATGTGGATCTTGTCGGTAGGGATGTTGTTGCCATGCTTCGAAGTGGTGTTGAAAATGAAGCTGGGGAAGACGGTGGTGGCTGGTGACGGCAGGTCACAATGGAGAGGACTCGATTTTAGAAGATATGGGACTAGGCAAGGAGAGCTGTTTTTTGGATAGGTGGCTCACAAATCATGTTCATGCAAGTTACGGCGACAGGAAACAAAGTTTAGGAACAAGCGCGAACAGAGATTGCTCCCAATAACCAAAAACTATGTATATATAATATATATATTACATTTGACGAACAAGTTATTTTATATTTATCCCACATAAATCACACAAAAGCAAAAAAAACAAAAATACTGCAACAAAAAAAAAAGAAGAAAAAAAAATAATAAAATCTATCCTTCTTTTCTCCAACCCAAGCTTGAGCTACGTCCACTTATCGCATCGCTTCCTCTCAAACTGGTTGTCGAAGTCTCCTTTCTCATGACTTTTCTCTCCCCGTTTCCAATACCGCCTCCTCCAGGAAGCGCACTCCTCGCCTCCCCGGCGTGACTTCTCAAATCATCTTCCTCGAAATAAGCATTGATAATTGTCGCTTCCTGTGCCAGCAACTTTGTAACGTCTCCTGGAGCGGTGGTCGTGCCAGTTACAGGGTAATGTTGCTGCTTCGAAGACGTACGCGCAGGTAACCCCCCTGGCAAAGGATGATGATGCAGTTGCGCTTCAGACCCACGCCGACTCCCAGCACCTGCACTTGTGTAAGGGACAGGAGGCTTCGACCCAAGCGTTGTGGGATTCAACGACAATCCTTCCAATCCTTCCAACTCGGACGCCATTGACCCCGTAATAACGAAATTCCGGTTCCGTTTCTTGACATCTTCTTCCGTTTCAAGACCTCCTGCTCCTGCCCCTTCTTCTTCTTCTTCTCTACGGCCTTCATCTTCATCTCCATCTTCTTGAATAGGCAGACTGCTACGCACGGGACCTCCCGCACCAAACAGAGTCACCGGCGCTCTTGGTGGCAATTCATTTGATTGCTTGGACGCACGGTTATTGGTACTCGAAGATTGATGAACGTCCGCATTGTCCAAATCCGTCTTCAAAATACCCACCATGGCGCTTCCACGACGACTTGAAATCGATAACCGGTTACTAGCAAGCGAGTTCCTGCTATTGGTGCTGATAACGCTTTCACGCTGGTTTGAAATAAAAAATGTATCGCTTGCAACAGAGTTCCGGAACTCTGATGAAGGGTTGTTTGCGAGAGATTGGAAGGAGGCACGGTTCGTGGCTTCACTGAGGAGGCTCGAATGCCGGGCTACAGTTGAACCCAGGCTGCTTGGTTCAAGAGTTCCGGATTGATGCTTTTCAGAGGAGTTGCTCGAGTTTCGTAGAGCGTTGCTGGCAGTGTTTGAGATGCGTTGGTTTTGTGGGTGTGGGATTCTGGGTATTGATTGGTTCTGGTCCTGTTGTTGCTGCTGTTGCAGGAGTGATTCGGATGATTGACGCTTTTGTTGGTCTGATTCCATGTCTGGTGATTGAACCAAGTTTTGTGAAATATGTGATGTGGCGGGAGTAGAGAATTGTTCATTGGAGGAAGGAGTATAATCGATGGGTTTCATTGAAGATTCATCGAATCCAGGCGGAAGCAGAAACAAGCTCAGTGCGTCAATAAAGCCAGCTTCAATGACTTGGTTGAGGTAGACCTGCAGACTCACGTGCAGATCCCGCATGGCCGAGTTCATGTTTGTCGGGTTCGACAGCGCCTGCATCGCCGTGGGCCGCGGCGGCAGCACCGGCAGGAAGCGCGCCTTGTCGGGACTGGTGTGGTCCTTCATGGCCTGGTGGAAGCGGGCAAAGTCCTGGTACTTTTTGACAGTCGCGGCCTGCACGAAGGCGCCGCTGTTCAGCCGCACGACGACGGCCAGCGGATACTCGTCGCGCCGCTCTTCGTGCGCAACGGCGACGGCGGCGATTGCGAACAGCTCGCGCTTGCCGGCGGCCGGCGACGGCGGCGGCGACGGCAAACCTTCCTGCGCCGGCGCCGGCGACGGCGGCGGCACTTTCGTCGAGTCCGCCGAGTACAGATCGACGTGCGCAAAGAGCGGCGCCGGAACGAGGCCGCAGAGCGCCGTGCGTCCAAACGGAACGGCGTACTGGTTGCTGCGCAAACGTTAGTCGCTGGCGGGACATTGCAGCGATTGCATCGCATCGCACAGCACACGAACCTGACAAAGTACGCATCCAGCTGTGGGTAGTGCGCTAGGACATAGAACGCCTGGCCCTTCTTGAATGGGATAAACCCCTGCGCAACTAGCAGCGGATCGGCATCGGGTCGGTGTCCGCTGATGGCTTTGATCTTGAAGATGCGTTCGTAGTTGATACCAACTGCGACTACAGCGTCGATTTGGGCGCCTTGCATTTCAAGTCTTGTTAATCAAAAGTGATTTCACAACCACAATTTTTTTTTTTTTTTCTTTTTGCTGAAACTTCTTTTGGGTTGTTTCGGGTTATATTTTTGACTTACAGTATCAGAGTCTTGGCACAAAATAAGTAAAAGAGTAAAATTGGAGGAGAAGGTATCGTCTGATGATTTGATTATACGTTCCTTGCCACATCACGGTGAAACCACTTACGTACAGGAAAAGTCCTACCAGGGTTCGACTGCCAGCATCCATTACTGATCCAACAGTGTATCGAAAAGTTTTCAAGGACAGTACTTGGTGAAGACGACTTCTGAATTTCACACTCGGAACCTGTGGCATTCGAAAATCCGCACGAGGCTTTCGTAAGCAAAAAATTCTAACCACCAAGCCTTCAGGGAGATTCAAGAGCCAATCTCCTCTTTCAACAGCATCCTCAAGGTATTTACCAGTAAAGGTCAAGAGCTACCAGTAATCATGGACGGAGAAAACCCGGTGGTGATTTCTGCCATTGTTTTCTTACATCAACGAGAACAATCACTCCAACTGGCAAAAAAACCGTCATAGGAAAGTTCCAGCCTCGTCCCTGTCCAATCTACAATTAAACAATTCGAGGTGTGGGCGTCCCTTGAAGACCATACTCGCAAATGTCAACGCCATCCAGATCAGCCTCAATGAAAGGAACCAAGCTGTGGGGCCATAACAAGTCCACAACAACGGTAACACCTTCTGGAGCAGCCACACCAAAACGTGCATCGATATTTAGCTCTGCTGCAGCTACTCGTGCAACTGGAGCGGCATCGGCTTCGTTTCAAGCAAAAGGTCCAACCTCTCAAACATCCACAGCATCACCGTCTCAAGATCAGCAACAAAAACAACCACCAACAATGGATAATTTCTCATTACTGAGCTCGTCAGTAGTATCATCATCTTCCCGAAGAGTTTCATTGACACAACGAACATCAGTTGACTTGGGGGGAACAAACGCGACACCTGGATCAGCAATGCCAGAAATCTCAACAACAACACCAGTCTCGATAATGCGGGCGAAAACTCCTCCCACAAACTCAATCTTGTCCAACGCTGCTGCATCCACCCTCACAGCTGCAGTACCGAATCCAACCACCATGA
This sequence comes from Obelidium mucronatum, assembly GCA_025765595.1. NCBI lineage: Eukaryota > Fungi > Chytridiomycota > Chytridiomycetes > Chytridiales > Chytriomycetaceae > Obelidium > Obelidium mucronatum. Next base: position 23,562 of record JAIVFH010000108.1, on the reverse strand, counting down.
TAACATCTACGAATCCCACTTCCACACCCACATCTGCCCCACCACCACCACAACCGCCTCCTCGAGAAGGACCAGTTTCAATCATGCGCGTGAAAACACCACCCGCAAACTCCATTTCCCAAACCTCATCAACACTCCACCATCCAACCCCACCCTCACAAGGAAAGCCCCCATCTCGCGCTGGAACGCTCAAATCTAATACAGGAGGAAGAAGTCTAAGTAACCCGGCCACAGGAACATTGTCTTTAGATACCAACAACAACAGTATCAGCAATACCGGACAAATTGGACTACGGAGGAGAACACTCAACAACCACAACAACAACAACAGCGCATTGAATACCACAACATCCGCCTCATCAAGCCATCAAACAACGTCCACACATAATCTCGTCTCCAGGAATCGCGTCACAGCTGCAACAACAATGAGTCTAAAGAGGTCATCCGTCAGCGATCGCAGTGGAATAGGGTATACAAGCGCAATCGAATTAAAAAGCGGGAATAATGCGCTGGGTAAAGATATGATTGGAGTTGTTGGACCGGATGGAGGCGCTGGTACTGTACGTGTTGCAAGTGCACCGATGGAAAGGCATAATAAGCGGATCACATTTGCTCCTGATGTAACGGGTGAAGGAATCGATGATGTAGATATATCAAATTCGGTACGCAAATCAAAATTTTTTTCGGCACTTTTTTTTTTTTTTTTTTTTTTTTTTTTTTTTTTTTTTTTTTTTTTTTTTTTTTTTTTTTTTTTTGTTTTCCTCTCTATAAACACATGACTCTATTTCCAGAAACGAAATAGCCTTGCCAAACGGAATCCAAGCGGCTCTTCATCCTACGCAACAGTGATAGCAGATCTAACGGCCGAAACCACCACCTCACCCTCATCCAATTCCAGCTTGACATCCGCTTCAAACAACAACAACAGCAGCAACAACAACAACAACACCAAACTCCCAACGAATATAGACGACCTCCAAACTTTAGTAACCGAGCAATCTCAACGCATAGCCGAACTAGAATCCAAACTCAAGGAAAGCGAAAAGCGGGAAGCAGATGCATTGAAACAGAAAATCGCGGCAGTCAAAGAGCTTGAAACCAACAAAAAGTTTTTGGTGACGGATATAAAGAGTAACGAGTTGTTGAAGACGCAGTTGCAGGAGGAGCATCAGACGAATGCGAGCTTGATTATTTTCAATCGGTTAAAAAGAATCTTACATCCATTTTTTTTCAACCCAAACAAAGTACTTATATAGTCAACACCTCTTTTCAAATAGATCACTAAAAACTCAAGTGGCTGAGCTGGAAGGAATGATTGAGCATTTGTTGCAGCAAAAAGGCGCAACGCAATTGGATATTGCCGCTATTATGGCAAAGATTGAGAATCATAAACCAGTCATGCCAAAGATCGCAAAGCCATCGGGATAGACGATAATTACAAAAAAAAATAAAGAAAAAAGAAAAAAAAGAAACCAATAATTATGCCATAATTATGATATTTCTGTATTATTTCTATTCTAGGTAAACAAGAACCTTTGCGGTGGTGGAAGAATTGCATTCGCCAACGGTGAGCGAGCCATTCGAATTTCCCCCAACGAGATCCTTTTGCGCGATTTTTGGTTGCCTGTGGCAATTTCCTTTTTAATTGGAGGTAATGCTGCGGTAGGCTTTGCCGCTATTGACTGTTTCTCTGCAGCACCTGTAGCGTTTTCGACAAGATCTCCTCCAACAGGAACTGCATCCTTTCCAAAAATATCAACTTTCGGTTTGGAGAGATTACTCAGTTTCCCCAGTATAGACGCTTTTGCTTTGAACTTGTTCACCATTCCACCAGCCCCACCACCACCACCGCCCTGCAGCAATGCAGCTAGCCCACCAAGTCCTCCCATTCCAGAAACAGTATTGGTTACATTTCCTGTCAGCGATAAGGCCGCAGACGCAGGTCGCGCAGCACCACTCACTCCCATCAACTGGCTGAAGGCGCCACCAGAAGCAGGTCGCGATGCAGCAGAAGCACCACCCGCTATCCCAGCAGCAGCAACCCCTCCCGCGCCACCAGCCGCCGTATTATTAGCAGCGTTAGCAGTTCCATGCGCGCCTGCAGCTCCATGCGCTCCCCACAAATCTTTTGACACGGCAACAATACTGACTCTTTTCTTCGCGGTGGTGGTAGTCTTGAATGAGTCTTGGGCGTTCGTGCCGCTGAAGAGCTCTCCCCGGAACAAACGATTCAATTCTGTTTCCAGAGTTTGGTTGTAGTTTGGGAGAGAAATCAACTGAATCGATATTTCCTTTGTAAAGGCGTAAATGCTCTGGGGTAAAAAAAAAATATAATGTTAAGAGAGGGAGTTTCGGATGCATATGGCCAACAGTTATAATTTACCTCAAAGTACGCGCGTTCTCGAGCTGGTTCTGTTGTTGCTCGCGAAGTCAGCAAGAGGAGGAAACAGTACGCGCTTGCAAGCTCCTTCAATTTTTCGTCTCTGGTTTCCACTGCGATTTCCATTTCGACTGTATCTCCTCCATCTTCCACGAATATGGGTCTCATACTCATACGCCTTGTTGATGTAGCAGCCAAGGGATTCCTCCGAACCGCTAATACCTGATTTGTGTGAATGATTACTTCCAGGCACTTCCAGGTGCATCACCAGCAGGCTTGTTCTTGGAGGCAGCATTTCTTGTAGCAGGTGGCGGGACAAACGCAATCTGATTCGTCTTTTGCAAATGAACAACTTGGATAAACCATCGAATATAATGCGCGGCACAGAGAAGAAACGCGTCAAATTCAGGAGACGTTAAAATCGTCTTGAAGTTTTTAGTGACTTTTACAGGAACATGCGAATAGGCGCGTTTTTTGAGGATCGCCAAGTTGTACCGTTTCTTTCCAAACTCAATCATTTGCCTGATTTATGATGAGTTTACATTTAGACACAAGTTTTCAAGTTCAGTCTTATTAGAATCTCACCGTGCCTCGTTTCCTTTGGCTTTGTTTGTGGATCGTCGGGATGTGTACTGATCAGTCTGATAACAAACCAGAACTGTTGACTTCAGTCAAACCTGTTGACTTGGAAAATTATTAAAAAAAGGATGGTTGAAAAGTATGATCAGCACAGCACAATACCTGAGTTCTGACATTGCGCCAGAAGAGCTCCGAACGGAAGTGTGGCGTGGATGGAAACCAACAGCAGCACTACTCCATCCGTCAGCAACCCCACTTGGGCGGCCAGTCCCTCCAGATCCAGGAGGACCAAGAGATTTTCGCGAAGGGGGAGTTTGTGTGCCGACGCCGCCGCGTTCTTTGAGAGCTTGAAGGGCAGATTTCAATGTGGCCATCCGTAGATTTACGCGTAAAAAAATAAAAGATTATTCAGTCCTAGAGATAGAGCTATGCCTGAAAGTGGGAGCCTTATGCTTTTCAGATCAGAGAAAATGCAAAGGATCGCAGAGTATCCACGGAAAATAGACGCGTCATATAAGAATATCCTCTTTCCGGAGGCCAGGGACAACGTGGCCGAGTGGTTAAGGCGACAGACTTGAAATCTGTTATCCTCTGGATGCGCAGGTTCGAACCCTGCCGTTGTCGGCGTTTTGCCGTGTTGTCGTTGGTTGTTGTGCTGTTGTCGAAGCCAGTTGTTGTTTTCTTTGAAATGCAAATGCGAGTGAGCCGCCTGCACACCGCCAGCGGCGCCATCAAAGCGCTTGTTCGACGCGCCGCCGCCGCCGCCGAGCGCAGCGAAAGCCGCGGGTCTCTTCGGCTACACGCGCGCAGCCAGCTGGTCCGCCGCCGCCAGCGAGACGGTGCTCAGTGCGCAGCGGTTGGTCCTGGCGCATCACAGACAGCAACGACTCCAACTCCAACTCCAGCCGGCCGCTGCCGCTGACAAAGGCCGTCAAGATGCTCGATGCCCTCAGCGACCAGCTGTGCGCAGTGGTGGGTCGTCTGTATCAGGCTGAACAAGATTGCAACACTGACTCTCTTTCCTCTTCTATCCAGCTGGACGCGACTGAACTGGTGCTGAATGTGCATCCCGAGAAGCGGGTCGTCGACGATGCGGCACAGGGCAATGCACTCTTGACTTCCTACATGAACTCGCTCAACACAAACGTGGCTCTCTACAATGTAAATCATGTCATCAACTTCTTGTCATTTTGCGCCTTGTCTCTCAACACAAGTATTATAAGGCTCTGAAAGCTTCCATCGACGCTGCAAACTATATCCCGCAACCAAAACCGTCTACACAAACAACAACCGTTGCGAATCTACTCATGAAAGACTTTCAAAAGAGCGGCATTCACTTGGGTGGTTATGAGCGCGCCGAATTCGTCCGCTTGAGTGACGATATTCTGGTTAGTTGATGGCTGTTGGGTGTGTTTTTTTGGGACTCTTAAAACCACCCACTACAGAGCCTTGGAAACAAGTTTTCCAGAAACAGTTCCACTCCTTCCTGTGAATCCATTGAGATTGAACAAGCAAGCACACGACTCGCTGGAATCCATCCCCAACTCCTCAACCGCCTTGTCGCAGGCCACCGATCCGATATTGCCACAATCTCAATGGACAACTCTGGAATCGTTTCCCATATCTTGCAATACACTCGCGACGCTGCAGTCAGAAAAGCCGTCTACATTGCCGCCAACACTGCCTCCGAAGAAGACGTGTACACGCTGGAATCCCTATTACGAAAGAGAATGCAACTCGCCAAAGTGTTGGGGAAAAAAAGTTATTCTGAAATGTGGCTGGCTGATAAAATGGCGGGATCCTCAACCAATGTGATGCGTTTCTTGGAGTCTGTGTCCAAGGGTAATCGTGCGCTGGCGAATGCAGATGCACAACGTTTGGAGTCTATCAAGGCAGTTTTTAATTCAAAAGCCAACGGCGGAAGTGGCACTATTCGTAATCCGCAGTTGGATTCTATCCAGGCCTGGGATGAATCCTTTTACAAACAGTTTTTGGTGCCTCCCTCAGAAGAAGGCGTCACTCTTATTTCCGGCGATGAATTGCGTCCTTACTTTAGTGTGGGAACAACCATGCAAGGAATCAACGACCTGCTGAAAGACTTGTACGGGATCTGGTTGGAACCCGTTACAAATCTAAACTCAAACGAAATCTGGCACCCGGATGTAAGGAAAGTGCAAGTAATGCATGAAACGGAAGGCATAATTGGAATCGTATACATGGATCTATTTGCCCGAGAAAAGGGTGTCGAAGTGGATAAATTCGAAGGCGCTGCCCAATTCACGGTTCGATGCAGTCGTCGTCTGGACGACTACCAAGAATACTGTGGCGAACCGCGAAGTGGAATTCGATCCCCTGATACGGAGATTGTTAAAATCGCACCGGATGGAACTCGCGCAATCTACCAACTCCCTATTGTTGTCTTGGTCACACAATTCGAAAGACCACCACGAACTGCAACAGAACCTCCTACATTGCTTACATTGAGTGAAGTCGAAACCCTCTTTCACGAAATGGGCCACTGTTATCCATTCTGTTGTTGCGAGGACGGACTATCAGCATATATCGGGAACGAAGATGCGCATTGGACTTTGTTGAAGTTCCATCGAATCTGCTGGAGTCGTTTGCAAGGGACGAGAGTGTTCTTGAACGAATTGGAACCCACTACCAAACCGGCGCCTAAAATATCAAGAGAAATGATTCAGGGAGTGAAGGCGCGTCATGGCCTTTTGGAGGCCCTGGATCGTCAAAAGCAAGTGAAAATGGCTGTGTTGGATCAATTATATCATTCAGGTATGCTTATACATGTAAATGTGCACAATCCTATATTATTTTTTGCTGAATCCTATTCTTGACACAAAAGAACAAATGGACTGCAATCAACTTTGATTCCACACGAATGCTTCAAAACGTTCAAGTCTCAGTTCCACGTGATTCCATACGTGGAAGGCACTCAATGGCAAACGCAATTTTCGCACTTATTTAGTTATGGAAGTTCATATTATTCGTATTTCTGGGCTCGTAGAGTTTCGGATTCTATTCGTGCCAAAGTATTTGGGGCCCATCACAGCGCGGCCAAACCTCACCTTCTTGGGAAAGATGAATTACGAGAAGGTGGGGAGATTGTAAAAGATGAGTTGTTGAAATGGGGTGGAGCTAGGGATCCTTGGATTGGGTTGGAGAAGATGGGGATTGATGTAACTGTCTTGGGGTCTATGGGATGAAAAAAATTGATTTCGAATAATTATATTTTGTTTTATGTTTTAAGTTATGTGTTGTCGTCCATTTTATTTATTTTGTTGCTTTTCATTTCTTTACTTTCAGTTACATCACAATTCTGACTTCGTCATATCTTGGCGGACTATCGGCATATTCTGTGCCGCCACTACTTGCTGCTGCTGCTGCTGCTGCTGCTACCCCTTGATTGGTGCCCTGAATGTCCTGAGAAACCATGCCTTTCAAAGTTTCCAACGCGTTCTTCAATTTGGTTTGACCTTCAAAAGAACTGACGGCCAATAACTTGATAATCTCATATGAGCTTGTAGTAAGAAGCGCTGCACCGTCAATTTCCTTGTCTTTTTTTTTTTTTTTTTGGAAAGAAAATGAAAAGAACGGGTGGGTGTGTTACTTTTAGTCAAATCGGTGTCGTAATACCTCCCATTTTCCCCATCATTACCTTCAACCATTTGCCACCAACTTTTCAAATCGATTGCCATTCGACTCTTCACTCGATACCATCCCGATGGCACCGTTTCTTTCAAGCCATTTCGCGGTTTCTCGAGGTGTCCAGGTTTTTGGGTCTGTTCCCAATTTCAGCTCCATCAAGACTGCGCGTTCTGCTGCGAGTTGGAATGGTTCTGTTGTCGCTTCCTGCTGTCGCTGTTGCTGTTGTTGCTGTTGACGCGTTTCCGTCCGTGCCGTTGGTAGACTGAATGGAAGTTCGTCATTGATGCGAAAATGTTTTGTTTTGTTGGTAAAGGTTCAGGGACTACTGATACTGCTTTTCCGGCAAGCAAAGTCATCCACGTTGATTGAAACAGGTGGGGGGGTGTGGCGGTGGGAGTGGGGTTGGAATGGGTGGTGGCTTGTTGTGGTGGTGGTAATTCGGTAGTTGTAGTTTTAGCAGAAGACGTGAGAAAGAAGTTTTCGTGATTTTGTGGGGGTTGTTGAGGTTGTGGATGTTGAGGAATTGAAATAGTCCTTCTGCTGAACTCTCTTCTTGTAAAAGTAATACTGCCTACTCCGGCAGCTACAATAACCAGTAAAACGGCAGGATACTGCCTCCAATAATAGCCGCAGTGTTGTTGCTGCCCTGAGAAGTACGAAGACGAAGACGATGAGTCGGTACCGGCTGTAGAATTACGCGTTGCTTCTGGAAACACAAATGTCTGCAAGATGGTTGCGGAATAGAAAATCCCAGATGGCTGAGCAATGCAGTCTACGAGTGAGGTGTCATCAATAAATGAATTTAATGCAAAGGTGAAAATCAAAAAAAGAACATGCCGCATAAAATGCAAGGTTATTATTTAAATTATACATACCGCTTGAATCGAGATTCATTTGAAACGACGCTGTCTTGTTTTCGATTTTACATAGATTGTCCAAAAACCGTCTGTTCCAAAGAAAGGGGCTACCCTGATCGAACGAAATTAAATAAGACAACGATCCATCCGCGACAGTCCGTGCGGGAACACATGTATTCAGCTTGTAGTGAGTAACACGTGGTACACTCGTGCCACCACAGGAACTACCGCTGTTCCAATACTTGACGGAAGCATACGAGACATTTCGTCCAAACAAGTCAGATGTTTTGTGCGTCAAGTTGTTTGCAGACGACTCGGTCACGCATTCAGTCAAAACACGAGCAAAGTTGGTAACAGCGCAAGATGTTGACTGGCAGGCGTTCTTGGCGGCATCAGATACTTGGTAGTCTGCCCACCACAAAAAACAGTGTTTGAAAGTTCTCTTGAAGTTGGTGGCAGCTCGCTTATTTTACCTAAAACAGCAATATCGGCGACGCTGCAAGTGCTAGCGCCTGCCGCGTGATACCGAGTTAAAGACCATGCAGGTGTTAACTCTCCACTATCACTCATTTCTTGGAAATGGATCAAAGTTCCCCTGCCTTTTTTTTTTGTTTTAAGTTTCACGAACCTTGTCTTGAACCTTATTCCCTACATGAACCCAATTACTGCTAGTGGACAGATAAAGTTTTTCTATTGTCTTGCAAACAAAAACACGCATTAAAAAGATGCCGCTACTTCCACAGACGGGAATTGATACTAGATGAAAATAAAAAAAAGTACCCGGCAAATTTCCAGCCTCAGTTGAGTTATTATACCTTTTAACGTCAACAGTCTAAAACACAATTCCTGTGAGAGAATTAAAGACTAAACCCGTTCGGCACAGTTTCGACAAAATTCCACAGATGGGATACGTGAGAAGTTAAGTTTTTATCTTCAAGAGTTAATGATTTGATCAACTTGTTCTTTGGCCTTTGGATTAAGTTCCGGCGGGGTCCAGTGGGACAGCAGAGTCATCAGCCAGTGTTGGACAGCTTTCCCAAAAGAATTTCCCAAAAACAAAAGTCAATGTCGTCGAACGGCTCGCTGCGCAATGTGGCAGGCGGCGGAGTCAAGTTTGGGCTCATTAAGCGCACAAGCGGCAGTAGTAGCAGTGGTGCAGTTGGCGCAGGCGCAGCACGAGGAAGAGCGCCCTTTGGCGACGCCGCCGAAGAAGACGATGACTCAGCGGATGACTCAGCAGCGGCTGGCTCGGCGCGGCGCCCGGCGGCGTTCGGCCACGCGTCGCAGGCGGCGCAGCGCGTGGTGGCGGCGGCGCTCGCCGAAGACGCTGCCATCTTCGACTACGACGCCGCCTTCGACGCCACGCGCGCCGCCGTCGACGCCGCGCGCCGCAAGCGCGACATGGGCGGCGACGCCGGCAGCGACGCGCGCAAGAAGCCGCGCTACGTCGGCGCGCTGCTGGCCGCCGCGCAGCAGCGCAAGGTGCGCCGCAGTCCACTCCATTAGTAAGCCATTACTAATCCTCTTTCCTTCTTGCTGGCAGATCGAGCTCGAACGCGTTGAAGACAGAAAAGTCGCGCGCGAGCGGGAACTCGAGGGCGAGGAGTTCAAGGACAAGGACGCCTTTGTCACGGATGCATTCAAGAAACACAAAGACGACATGCGCAAGCTGGAAGAAGAGGAAGAGCGGAAAGCAAAACTGGCAAAATCAGCTGGGGGCGACATGTCCGTCTTTTACAGAACAGTGCTTGATCAGCACGAACAAATTGCTACAAATTCTCACTTGTCAAAGAAGGATCTTGAACTCGCTGCAAAAGAACGCGAGCAACGAAATCGTGAAAAGTTGCTTGAAGAAAAGGAAAAGATGGAGGATGCTGTGCGTCGTGGTGAACTCAAGATTAATGCCAACAATGAGATTGTTGATAAACGGTGGGTTTTCTTTTTTTTGTTATCTTTCGCTGAAGGCGATTGCCACCGCCAAGTCGATTGTCGCCGAAGGCGATTATTCTTTCTCGCCGTATATTGTTTCCATAGAGCTGATTCAAATCTTAAAAATCTTGATAGCGCCCTTCTAAAAAGTGGTCTCAATATATCAAAAACAAAAGTACGCACTCTCAACGAAGAACGTGAAGCGGATGAACGCGACCGGCGGAAAGCAGAAGATGAGCGCCGTGCTAAAGAACGCCAAGAACGCGACAGGAAACATGCTGAAATGGAGAAACGAAGGCAAAAGGAAGAGCAAGCCCGGCGGCTGCTTGAAGAAACTGAACGACAGAAACGAGAAAGTGATCGCAAACGGGCCCAAGAAATTGCAAAAGAAAAGGAGCAGGTTGCTGCCACAATGGCAAAGAAGGCAACCGAAGAAGTCGTTATGGATGCGCGAGCCAGATATCTTGCACGTAAAAAACAGGAACAGGAACAACAACGGAGTGGAAAGGATGAAGATGATTCGGATTAAATGTGGAATTATTCACACTCAAATATATAATGCTGCGATCATCTTTCAGACAAATTCAGTTCACTTTTTATTTGCTCTTACTAGTTATCAATCTCAAACACCCATCTACTCCATTTTGCCTCACGATACTTTGTAAGGTATCCATGTACTTTGTCAAGGTCCACATCCCACTCCACACCAAAGTCGTTTCTGCAAAAAACAAACCACAGAAATATTAGAAAGGTGAATGCTATAACCCGAAAACGAACACCAACCGAATCATGGTTCTAGTCCCCATTTCAGATCCAAGACCGGAGCCTGTTAACGGATGAATAATGTACACTGGAGCGCCCACCTTAGAACCAATGAAAAAAAAAAATCAATTCTAAGTAGCCAAAAAAATGTACATAAATTAAAAAGATCAACATACTGGTACTGGTTGACCTTCCATTTCCATACTGATGCTTGTGTCCGGATGAACAATCTGCCATTCTGCAGAAGAACTCTTTTTGAAAGACAAATAGGCAGGTTGGTTATGCAAGCGACGGGAGCTTTGAGTAATGTTTTTGTGAACAGAGCACAAATACATCTGAATTTGAAATAAAAAAGGGCAGGTTGCGTAAGTGAACATGAGCGAAGCGTGTGTTGAAACAAAAGTGTTATTTTTAACAGCAGTGCTTACAGGTTTCTCAACAACAGCATCCGACAAGACAATGTAAAACTTTTCTCCATATCGAGGAACGGGGTCTGATAGTCCAACTTGATTGTAGGCGTCGATTGGAATCAGCTTCATTGTTGATCTTGCGGTTGGAATGATCTTCTTTCCATCTTGGCTTTTGACTCCGTCAGCTGTAGTCAAATGGAATATATCCGATTCGGTACATGGTCTGGATAAGTGTCTGGTAAATCCACACTGAGATATCCGTTTGTTCCGATATTCTATTAGAATATTATGCACTTTTTGGGTTAATATGATGCTACTCGAATAAAACCGAAAAGAAATATAAATCTTTGAACTAGTATATAGGAGGGAGTTAAATCCACACCTTGATCATGACATTCTGGCCAAACTCAAACTTTTTCGCCAATGGAACTTGTTGCAAAGCCATCATCTTTTTCATTTGCACGCGTTGGATCCCGAGAGTTCCATTGTTGCATTTCGTGAGAAAGTCTTTGAGTTGTTCCTAGAAAATGAATGATTGGGGGTTGAGCCTTGAACCTGATCAATCAGTGGCCCAAAGAACAAACGATTCCTTCATTTCCTTTTTTTTTTACCTCTCTTAGGACAGACTCTTCACACCAGTTTCCTATTCTGTGTGTTACTGGCGGAGACAGCAAAGGGGGCGCTCTCATGTTGCTCTTTTGTTTTTTATTTAATTATTCTACTAGCTGTGATTGTCAATCTCTCTCTGCTAGATTTTCCCGTTAACATTATAACATTCTCTTCAATATATTCGTGCTCATGTTTTCTTTACACCGTCCATTGTCGTTTGGCCTTCAGCACTAGATTTCAGCAATTCAAAATCCGCTGATGGAGCAATATCCAAATCACGCCGCGAGCCAGATTTCTCGACACCAGGAGTCCACTTTTTCTGAGGTGTTATTCTTATCTCTTGATTTTTATTCTTTGGTGGCGGTGGTGGTGATGGGAGTTTTCGACAGGGTGTTGGAATCGTTGTTGCGATTTCCAACGCAGTTGCTGTTGCCCGCACTTTTCGGGGTTGTGGGATTCTCGAGGATAGATTCGATAATGGTAATATGGAAGATTGTTTCGGTGTTTTAATGCTGTTTGGAATTGATGCCATGTACTCGCATGGTATTACTCCTTTTGGCGACAACAATGATTGACGGTTTGCAATATTCTTATTGATGGAGAGAGTTGGGAACTCTTCCGATGCGATTGACTCCGTATCTTCTATTATTGACGGCACAGATGACGTTGAGCTTTGTGAGAAGGTGGAACTCTTTGATCCTGAACGCAAGATTGTTGGTGTCGATGATGATGACGATGATGATGGTTCTTTGATAATACATGCGTTGAAATCTTCCTCAGCGGTTATCTCATTTTCAAGATTGCTGATTCGCTGAGAACTCGTCTGACTACCGGTTTGATCAATGCAGTCCCGCGTGGCTGGGAATGGTATGAACGCGACATTCGATTCTTGATCTGATCCAAGCCATTCCAACACCTCATTTATCGAAACATTCATGGTAGACGCGAGATCATAGGACAGTAACCTTTTTCACGTGTTGGGAATCCATACGCGAAAACAAAAAAAAAAGGACACGATCACGTACGGGAAAAAAAAATATAGAGAAATAATCAGTGTATTGCGCCCGTTTTTAAGGGTTGGATATATTCACCAGGAAAGATCGGACTCTTGATCTTGTGAATCATCATCGGCGATGGTAAGAACTTCTTCCACAAAGTCAATCATTTTTGCGCGTGTTTTCAACTTGATTTATGAAAGAAAAAAACGGAGTTTACAGTCTTTGCGCATAAACCATAGAATGTCAATGTCAGGGATGAGAAACAGTCAATGATTAGATCCATGACTGGAATTCAATTCGGCAAACGTTATCCCCTCACAAGGTTAAGCAGACGCAACTGAAATCCACCGAACTGTAATCCATCGAAGAATCCCTAAAACGCCGACAACGGCAGGGTTCGAACCTGCGCATCCAGAGGATAACAGATTTCAAGTCTGTCGCCTTAACCACTCGGCCACGTTGTCTTTCCTCAAAAAATCAGTTTGGCTGCATATAATCTATTAAACATATCTTGGTCTTATTAAACTGAGTGACCATTTACTTTCATAGAATCCAACTTGCGTCGAATTTTATGCTGTTGTTTTCAAGTTGACTGGGCAAAATCCCTTCACACGATATTTTATTCTCATAATTTCGCGTTTTTCCCCGCCGCCACTGTCTCCTTCAAGAGCTTTGTAAGAATCTTGTCATCGTGAGAAATCCCAATTGCCCTGCGGACCATTCGAACAACACTTTGAGCACATCCCCAACTGCTTTGATAACCATATCCTCCGTGCCCATAATTATTGACAAACAATACATCCTTGCCGGTTGAAGATTCTGCACAATTCGAGGTTAATAGTTGATTACTGTTGGATACTGGGAAATGACTCAACTCAAGTATTGTGAATCCAAGCGACAGTCTCCATATCTTGCCGGACGCAACCCAACGGAATGCTCTACAATTTCAGGCAGCTTTCCGTTGACAACAAGTTCTGGGCATATGGCTACGCAACGCTCCATTATGTTTTGAGCGGTGGTTTGATCGATTTCCATGGAGCTGACAAAAAGTGTAACCAGTGGAAGTGTAAATAATAATCATGCCATTCAAAGCACGCCTTACTGATTTCCTTTTTGGTATGTGCCTCCAAGAATAACAAGCCCGTCTTCCCTTGGAATCACGTATGTGACCTTGGCTGTGTGTAAATAGTCAAGATTAAAAAAAAATAACTTTTTTTTCTCTGAAATAAAACTGAACCTTCTGCCTCTGCTGAGTTTCCACGATAACTTCCGAGAGACAATGCACTTCCAATTGTTCGTTGAACCTGCGGTGCGCGAACAATAACTACTTGTCCTCGAGCCGGATACATGTCCTTGTCTTCCACACCACCCAACTTCATTGATCCTAAATGAATGCGTGCGATCAAAAACTTGACAAAAAGAAAAAAAGGGAACTGTGTTATACCAAATCCAGTGCAATTGACAACGATACTGGCATCCACGTCCTTCAACGCATCCTCCCAATGATTCAACTTCTTGACAATAAAGGTTCCACCCATCGCCTTGACTCTCGAAGCCAACCAAGTCAAATACTGTGGAACATTCATTGTAACAGTTTCGTATTTAATCCCAAACTTTTTAGATGGTGGCAAGTCTGTGGCTGTGGCGTACGCATAGTTTTTGACAAAGCGCGAATACCACGGATGCTTAAAGTCTGCAGGCTTTTCATCAAAGAATTGGAATCCAGGCAGACGCATGATGCCGCATTGGGGAAGGAATGAAAGGCTCCAAAGTGTGTAATATGTGGCTTCATCGTATTCTTGCAGTCTGTGATCATTGTCTCCTGCGAATGTTTGCCAGTTGGCTCCAGCCTTTTTGTTTTAATGATTTAGTGTTGTTTCGATCAACTGTGAGTCTTGTGCTTTTCTTTTTTGATCACCTTTGGAGACGCAAAACAGGAGTCTTTCTTATCATATTCTGCCACTGATGCGTTTGCTATAACCACCACTTTCTTGGCTCCCTGGTGAAGAAGTAGCAGGGCGGTTGTAAGACCTTGGACGCCACTGCCGAGCACGGCAATTGTTTGTTGTTCCATTTGTGGATCTTTATTGAAATCAATGCTGTTTGTGTTGGTATGAACCAACATAATGAATGCAAGGCTGCGCGCTTCTAAATGATTGTCCGAGCAGGCACGCCACGGCCAGTCAATGGCTAATGTTGCTGACAGAATTTGCTCTTGGCCAGAGAACGGCACCCTGCCAACCGAAGGCCTGTCTTCTGTTGGCAAGGATCAAGTGTCAAAGGTTTGTCTCCTTGTCTCTGATGGATGAATGGCAGTAACTAAACATCATTGACTGCAAACAGTCAGCTAATGCCTTCGTTGCCGCCTTAACCCTTCCTCGTGAGGCAACGATTAAAATTGTGACGTCAGACTTTACAAGAGCCCGTGAAACCGCAGAAATAATTCTCAACACGCTTCAGTCGCTGGGACACTCCAATTCAGTATTGATAGTCGATGAAAGACTGCGAGAGCGCCACTTCGGGGCGTTTGAAGGCGAGAGCGGAAACAAGGGATATCCAAAAGTTTGGGACTATGATGCCCAAAAACAAGTGTATCCCGGAGTGGAAAGTCCCGAACTTGTTGCTGCCAGGGCACTAGCGGTGATAAATGATCTTTCTTTGGAAACTGATCTGGACTTGGCTGTGGTGGTGGCCCATGGCGACACCTTGCAAATCCTGCAAACGCGAACACGCAATGAAATCAAGAGGATATCTCCATGGGAGCATCGCCAATTGAAACATTTGGAAACCGCGGAAATGAGAATTGTTGAGTTTTAGCGGATTTCTTTGTTCAATAGAGTATTCTATTACTTCGATGACACAAGAGATTTTCAGTTATTAATCCACGTACGATGCTCTCTAACGGCACTATATACTTTATGGACGAGTTACTTTATAAATCCGGCTGGATCCTGCCAATTGCGTTGGCCGCTTTGTCTGGTTTCTTGATTATTGCCTTGGCTTATTTGATTTTGGCTGTGGAGTTGCCGAGGAAGAATCTGCCACCATCAATTTCAAATGTTTTCTCAAAGACCAATACTTTAATTCTTGTTGGTTACTCGTTTGGTGGAATCGTATACTTTTCTTTCACATCTTTGTACAACGTTTCTCGAGAATCCTCTGATCTTGGTCTATCCATGGGAATAGTCGCGTTCGCCATAGCTGTTACATGCACAAGTTGAGTTCCAAATTATTGAGCAATATATTCATGAGAGAAAGCATCGCATCAATTATAACCAACATCAACATAGGTTGGTTCGGTTTTATTAGAAGTGCTTCCATTCTGAAACGCCAAACATCTCCTAAAATTTACCGACTATTCTCCAAGCTTATTTATATACTTCCAATTACAAACGTCGCACCCGTGTTTTGTGTGCTTGTTTCAGATATCCCAAGAAGAAACGCATATTTTGCACTTGTCACAGCCTTTGTCGTTGGGATTCCGGAAATTGCCCTTGATATATTTCTAGGATATTCGTTTATTCGATTCTTGGTGATGATCAAACGAGATTTGGAGCAAGATTCCGACAACAGTCACATGCAAGCGGCAACTGTTGATCCTTCTCTCGAAATAATTGCACGGTACGGCATTTATTTACTCCAAGCTCAATTCGTGCTCTTGGGTGTTTTCGGTACGGCCATGACAATCAAACTGTTTCGCTTGGATGAGACAAACGATGCGTGGAGGGTTGTTTATCGCATCTTTTGGAGTTTAAAAGACGTTTGCATATTTTCTATTGAGTCAATCATATTCGGGATGAAGTTTGCGTTGCAGAGATTGGAATCGAGCAGTTGCAAGTCAAAATCTTTCAGGATTGGCAGCGAAATCGATCCTGCCTCCGCAACCCGGATAGTTTCAATTAGAAATAAGGCACCCCAGACATCTGCGTTTTTTTCGAATCTCCAAGAGTCAATTGGATGATATTATTTTGCCAAAGAAAAAAAAAAGAGAGTTTATTAAAATAATCACGCGATCAAATGGTTTGAAAGTTTCACAGCACATCGTTAAGCTTCAAAGCTAAAATATTAACCATTTACTCAAAATATTCAAATTTTTTTGGTAGGCTGACTGTTTAGTATGGTGAGGACTCTTTGAACGCGAATCCTTCTGACACGTTCAAGAAGGGCGGACATTTCCATGAAGCAAGTCTATGACTTTTACGATAAACCAACCCCTGATGATGCAATCAAGTAAATACATTTAAAATAAATCTATTCCGGAAGGAAGGCTGATCACTCAAGATATTGATCCCCAATCCATTTGTCTGACAGATGCATCGCTGGATACTTTCACATGTCAGATATCACCAACGAGAAGAACGCGATATTGCTTGATTTTTATTATCACACTATGATGCAAGTATATCGTGGCGGAGGGGGTGTGGTTTATTACTGGGAAACCTAAACAAGTGCTCTATATATAGGATTGCCAAAGACAACCAGTTCTCTCCAGAAAAGGCGTCTGCTTTATTTTCAATCATGAAAAAGACACACACGCACTGCATGTGTAGGAGTTTTTTTGTTTTTTTTTTCTTTGATATTACTGAAGTTGTATTTTCGAAAATCCAGCTTCACCCTTCATTCGAATGGACGCGGATTATGCCTTCTTTAAAGACCTACTTCTCAAACATTGTATCAACCGCCCACCTTTCAGTGAACAAGTGTTTACATTCGCAGAAATGAAACTTATCACCGAGTTCGCCACAAACACGTACGTCAACCCCCCAAAAAAAAACCTTCCCCAATTCTGTGATTCTTCAAAAACTTACATACTATTACAGATACTTCCGTCATTATTTAATGTACAAGTACACGTTTACAAAGCAAATCAAACTCGATTTCAAAATTACAAACGCCTACATGACACCATTGCCGTCCATGGAGAATATCAGTATTACCGAGCCTACAGAGGACAGTCCTGATAAATCAGATGTGGCGGTATTTTTTGTTTTTGTTTTTGTTCCCATCGAATTGTTGACTGGTCTGGCATTTACTTTGGTTTTTCTTTCTTGCTTGTGGTGGTCAGCCAAACGCTGACGCCCCGCTAGCAAATATAATCGAAGCTTCAGCAATCATTCCCACGACGGTGAGCATTCCAACAGCAGTTCCTGTACCCCCACCAGCTGCTCCTGCCGAAATCACACAAGCGCCAGCAGATCTTGAGCCGGAAGGACCCAAAGAAGGTAATACTGAAATAATGCATCTCAAGACTATGCTATTTATTTTTTGCTCCAAACGCCTTTTTTTTTACACAAAGAGAAAACGTTGGAACAATCGAAACAAGATATTGCCAGCGCAGAACTCAGAAACTTTGTCATCTCCACTTTGGCACCCAAACTGGATGAAATGAAGAACGCGCTTTTATTAAAGATGGCTGTCCAAGAAGAGCAATTGGGCAGCAAGATCAAAAAACTAGAAGCCGAAGAAGAAAAGATTATGGCCACGTTGGCAGTCGATAAAAAGAAGGAGGTTAAAAAAGATGTCAAGGGTAAAAAGTAATAAACACGTGAGGTGGTTGGAATAATTTAATCTCTTCAAATTCAAATTCTAAATAAAACACAACAAATACTATAATAAATTCATGCTGCGCATCTTCATCCTTACTCCCCCAATAGCTTTTTCAACTCTGTCCAGCTCATCGTCCAATTGCTCCTTTCGCATCCGCGATGATCCGGACATAACTGGAATTCTCTGAAGCTCCGACATCAGCTTGAAAAATGACAAGGTTAAATATTCAAATCAGAAAAATCGCAACATGGATAAACACTCACTGCTGCTTTTTTGTCAGTCAATGTCCTTAGCTGCCCATCCAGCTCTGCCTTCATAGCGACATAATCAATTGGACCACTTCGACTCGATGATGTTTCTCGTACAGGAAGCCCACTGTCGGTCGAAGAAAAGACTCCCATGGAGGCAACTCGACGTGCACTTCCACTTCCACTAAAAGCACCACTACCACCACTTGAAACCAACCCACCATCACCCCCTCCAAACGAACTCCTCCTCACACTTCCATTCCCATCACTGGCGCCTCCCGACCGCCGAAAAAATGTGCTATTAATCGACCTCGAATCAGCACCAGCCCCAAGTGACCCAACATCAGAATATTCCGTGCCGTCATCTTCCTCCTCTTCTTCTTCCTCATACCTTCTCATCTTATTCAGAAATTTTTCGCGATCTGCTGTCGTTGGCGTTCCACGTGCGGAACTCGCACTGACAGATCGCTGGCCATGTATTCCACTACTGTTTTGCAAATGCTGGGATTGTGGCGTCCAAGCTTGTTGATGTTGGTGTGGGACTTCCTTTTGCTGGTGCTGGTATTGGTTGTTTAGGCGCTGGTGTTGTTTAATAGGAGTTGTTTCTACACTTCGGACGGGAATAGATGATGATGTAGACGACGATGTGGGAAATATATTATTGCTGGTATTGTTACGGAAATTTGGCATAGATTGGCGGTGTCTTGGGCTAATGCGAGATGCTGGGTCGGTTGGCGAGGCCTTTTCATGACCGGAACTGTGACGGAAAGAATCTTGAGTTTGCTGATTTGTAAGAGTTGCAATTACAGCCTGAATGAGGAGGTATTTGTAAGTGAAGGTTGAAAACTAAATTAGCATTCAAGTTGCTTACACGAAGACTTTCATTGTCAAACCGAGCCTGATCCAGTTTTGCTTTGTAGTAATCATCTTTTTCTGACGATGCGTTTCCTTCATATTGAAGTTTCTGAGGAAGAGAATTAAAATCAAGGAGTAACTGGAGAAAATATAGAGTTCCCACCCGCAATTCTGTTCTCAGTTCGTCGTTTTCATTACGTAATTCAGAATTCAAATCTTGTAACCCACGTAACTTCTTTCCAAAAAGACGAAACTCCTCTTCACTTCTGGAAGTTTTTGCTTTTTCTTGAATAAGCAACTCATGCATTGTACCACGTTCCTCGTTGGCTTGCTCCAAAATACCTAGAATCTGTTTAATTTGCGCATTTTGTGCTAAAATGCAAATTTAATATTAGTGGATGAGATTGTTTGATATACTAAAATAGAACCTTCTTGTTGGCTAGATGCTTCCTCCAATTCCGCTTGGCAATGTGAGAGAGAATCTTCAAGCTGCTTCCGCTCTTCAATCAGCGCATCAATTTTTTGTTGCAGCGATTCAATCTCCGATGCATGTATACTCTTGAGTTCATCCACAACAGACATTGAGGTGCCACCTTGCGACCTGTAAGTTTCAGAGTTTCGCAAGCCTTTTTCATCAGATATCCCTTCTTTCTCCATAAATTCTGCAATGAAAGAGTTCTTGAATTCTTCTAATTTGAGTGTGTATTCCTGATCAAGCTCCTGTTCCAAAACTTCCATCTCTTTCCGAACGGCATCATCGAATGAGCGTTGCATTGTTGAGACTCGATCCTTCAACTCATCACATTCCAGACGCGTTGATTGCAAAGCGGTTTTATACAGAATCAAGTCTTCTTCCAAGGTTTGAATTTTCTGGCTCTGATCTGGTTCCAGCGGAAGTGGCTCGAGTATGTTGGAAGACAAAGGTAACGGAATACTGTCATCAGGCACAGCAGTCGAAGATGATGGTAGTTCACGCAATTCAAGCAAAGATTCCGATGGATCGAAGTCATAATCCTGGTCTCCATAACCTGGCAATGGCTCCATGATGCTGCGTCGTAATTCAATGCTGTCCCTTCGCGGCTGCGGTTGCTCTCGCACAGTGTCGATAGAGCTGACCGGAGAATACGACTTGAATTCTCTGAGCGGCGAGTCTTTGGACAGGACAACAGTGTGCAGCGGGAAGTCGCCTTCGTCGTCAAGCGCTTGCTCGCCGCCCGCCGTCGACGATGCGACGGACGCAGTGAACGACACGGCGACGGGCGAACTCCGGCGCGACGAGTCCGCGGACTGCGCCGCCTCGTGCGCGGCGGCGGCGGCGGCGCGCCGCTCGTCGGCCAAGGGCGGCGGCGGCGTGCGCGACACGCGGCGGCTCTTCTGCTGCGACTGGCGCAGCAGCGCCGCCTCGAAGTCGCTCAGGTCGCCGAGCGCCGGCGCCGGCGCCGCTTTGTGCGCGTGCGCGCCGGGCTTCAGCGCCTTTGCAAACACTCGGTTGAGGCGCCGCGTTGTCTTCATGTGGCTGCATAAAGAGACAAGGATAAGAAACACGCTGCGACTGCCGAGTCGTACCTCAACTGGTGTTCGAATGAGGCGACCAGGCGATGATGCGACTCAACTTCACCGACTGCCTCAAACTCAACAGTACTCTCCAGTTCTGCCTCACAACTGCTTTCATTTCTTGCTGAAATTATTCGATCCAGCGAAGTGTCTGCGGATGTGTTTTCGTCGGAATCCTGGCGGGTAGGTGATGACCCCATCATTGCTCAACAAATTCGAACAACAAAATATACTCGTATGATTCCGTTATCGTGGCTCCACCCTGGGGCTTCTCGTAATAGCCACCGACCACTAGTAATACGGGCCCTCCATCACAAACTAATAGATATCCATTCCATAGTCTGATGGACATGGTAATAGCAAATAATATCTTGCAGGTTCATTGCAGTTATCTTAAAGTTCGAAGATGAATTGTTTACACACGTCTATATGGTCAAGAATACAACAATGCAATTTGAAAGAAATTATGCTTACAGTCTTACTCAAACCTAATTTTTGTGACTCGATGTGACACAGCGTTGCTGAGTAATTTTTTCCAGAAGGGTTGGTTACATGGTGAAGACCACAAAAACAAAAATAGAAAAAATCTTAGCAACCCAACGGGCACCAGCTAAGAGCAGGCGCAATAGTTTTAATGCCAAAACCAACAAACGCGTCGTCACCGGGCTCACCCAGCCACGTGGTACTTGTACAGCAAAGTCAAGACATGTCAGGCCGAACTGCTGGTTCCAAAGGAAAACGCAGAAACTCGATTTTAAACGGCAAACAACCAGTCTTTGAAGCGATCGCAGAGGCAAGTTTTTCCCATCTGTACGGTCTTCCATCATACACAGCCGCTGCCGGCTACGAGGCGGGATCGTCAGTATCGCAATCAGGTAGTACGTGCTCCACGCAATCTCCAGGGGCAAAAAATCGCCAGTCTTTGATTGATAACGTCGACAGAAGCCCTCTTAGCGCGGTGCCAACTGGTAATCCGAAAGATCTGAATATTGGGCAACCACAACCTTTAAGTGTCAAAACACCGGCGGGGATAAAATCCCTCTTCTTTCGCGCGTCAGAGTCTTTTCGAAAGTGGAAGGCGTTTAAATCAGTCACGTTAGTGTAACAACTTTTTATTTCATGAACTTTCGCCGAAATATTAAGTACCGCTCCGCAATCGTACAGACCCAATCCTGAGGCCCAAAAAATCATTGATAAAGCTTCAAATGGATCCGATGCGGTGATTCAGAAAAAAGTGGCATCGCAGTCGACGTTGCCGCAACAATTCCGGCCACCCATAAACAATGGAAAAAATGCAATCGAATCTCACCAGCAACCTGCACCAGATCAATCAATAACATGCCATAGTTCGTGCTCGGGATTACCCCCACCAAATAACGGGCCAGTCGACGTTCTATTTTCAAACGCAGTTGCCGACCATCACAAGACACTCAACCGACCTAAATCCATCTCCCATCTCCCAACTTCGCCAATCGAACCTACCGCTTCTCCGCCTTGTGTTTCTCGCGAGACTTCAGAAAAAGAAGGCCCTGTATTCAACACAACAATCCTGGAATCCTCAACAAAATCCGGAAAAAACGGCATTCCAGATGTAGTTATACTCTGCATCGAACACCTCAACTATCTTCTTACGTTAAAAACTCATCTCAAAGATCTATACGAGGCGCCCGGAAGTATTGAACGAGTTCGAGAGCTGGTCCGAAAGTTCCAAGAAACAGTTCCCTCATCAATGTCTCGGAATAGCTCCGTAGCCACGACATCCATTCATCAGAAGAGCAATAGCAGTAGCAATAATAATAGTAACAATAACAGTCGGCGAAGCAGTTTTGACAGCAATCATAGTTCGGGCGATTCTCAACAGCTGGGAAAACCAAATTCAGAAAGACCACGGAGAAAATCCATGTTGGATAATGTGATTCAAATTGATGCTGGAAATGTGATTCAAATTGATGCTGGAGATTGGAGCGAATTATCAATTGCTGCCATTAATGGATCCAACCCAGAACTCAAAAGAAATCAGTTGGCTTCACAGAAAGTGACACGTCCAATTGCACGAGGACCCAATTCAGTCATATCTTTAGCATTTGAGGAATCGAAAAGGGGCGTTGGACTGTGGGATGGAGAAGGTTTGGCAGGAACTGCTGGATTTGTATTCTCTTTGGATAAAGAGAATCCATTGACAATTGCAAGTCTCTTGAAGCGGTTTCTTTCTACAATCAAGGGAGGATTTGGTTCTGATGAATTGTGGGCTGAGTTGGGTTTGATTACTAAAAAAGGTTTGTCCCTTTCTTTGAATCTTTCCTTTTGTGTTGAACATCACGGATAATTTGCAGGAGAATACCCAGATGCAAAAACGGTAAAAACCATACGAAATATACTTCAAACGAGTTTTCCATCCGTCCACCATCTCCATACGTTTGCCTACGTTTTCTTACACTTTCAGCGGGTCTCAAGCTCTGCCCAAACTGACATGAATCAAAAGAAACTGATCAATACCGTGCTTCCAACGGCCGGAGATGCTGGTGCCTATTTGATTCAACATGCGGATCTTATCTTTGGAAATGTGGACTTGGTTGGTCGCGAAACCGTCTCTTCATTACCTGGTCTTGGAAGTCCTGTTTCATCAACCATGCCAATTTTCCCGATTCCAGTGGAGCCAAAGTCCAAATTTGTAAACACTTGGTTGGACCATCATATTCAACATTATGAACATTATGCGGAAATATAACACGGTTGGACGTTGATGTTGAAAACTGGACTAAAATAAAACTTTTCTGCATCACACAAAAAATACACAATTACAATATAACACGTTGGACGTTGATGTTGAAAACTGGACTAAAATAAAACTTTTCTGCATCACACAAAAAATACACAATTACAATATAACACGTTGGACGTTGATGTTGAAAACTGGACTAATCTGCATCACACAAAAAATACACAATTACAAACTATTTATTGACAGGCTTCTTATCATCATTTTGGATGTAAGCAGGCGATTGAGGAACATAAGTCGGCAAAGGTTCAGCTGTATAAATGGTGGAATTTGATGCAGGAATTTGAGGTAATTCGATGGACTCGCTTGGTTTCGATTCAAATAGGGCTGGATCTCGTGAAAATGCAACGGAAAACCAGACAATGCAGATTTGGAAGGCAATCTGTAGTATT